>CP125979.1:48633758-48820866 GCA_030063025.1 Avena longiglumis
TTCGGGGGCCACCCTTGGGTACACACCATAGTAAGCTAGCTCCCAAGGCGGACCCCAAAGTTCAGCTAGGCCCGTGCTTCGGTCTGGCAGAAGGCTAATCGATACCTACGGGTCTCGTCCTACGCTTGGTCTGATTAGTAACATAACCTACTGATAAGTAAATAAAGCGATAAAGCATGGCATAAATGCAGATCGTAAATAAAACCTCAAACTAGTTTGTGGCCCTAGAAATAAAATGAATCAAGCTCCTGCTCGGGGTCCCATATACCTCCCGGATGTGGATAGCGCGATAAATCAAGGAATGGTATCAAGTACTCGGGGTCTTCTGGGACACAAGTGGGCGTTGGAAACCAAATATTTTCTATCACCCACGATGCCTCTGCTTATTCAATTTTAGTTGTTAAGCAGAAATTAAAGTGAACAATAAGTAAAACTAGGATCATCTCCAACATCAACATGCGGCAATACATCGACAAGCGTGGCATTTGACAACACGCGACAACACTTGAGCAAGCGACTCGACACATAAGTCCAACTATCACCAAACAACGGTAATAGGATGTGTCCAAGGCAATATAGGGCTGCATGGTATATCACGTACGGTAACTAAAGCATCGCATAACCGAGATAGCAATAGATCAACAGGAGGGAAGTAAATACTATAAAAGTAAGATAGGTAGAAAGGGGGAGATGCTACTTTGAAAACATTGTCGAAAGGTTCATCCAAGATCGGGAAGCTCACATCAACTCATCGACCTTATCCGAAGAAGCGAAACACTAGAAGAAACAGGATGCAATATTTAATACTCGGCGAAGATCGGCATGATGCATGTATGATGTATGACATGGCAAAGGTGCGATGCAATTAGGTCATATTAAGTGGAACCGGGTCCGACAATATTTAGGTGGTTCATGTTGTTTAGCTACCCGCAATTTAAATGTTGTATTAGCATGGCAAAGACAGACCGGTTCGCTACACAAATTTAAATGAGGCCAATATGAGACTAGAGGTGCCATATGGGCCCCATATTTAATTATTAGGTGAATCGGCATAAGGCCCCAAACCACATGAATGGATGCATGCATGAACAATTTATATCAACTTTATATAGGTGTCATTTATAAATTAGGGTTCTCGGATAAGGGGTTCACACATTAGGGGTTCGACGATCTTGGGGTCTCGGGGTTGGGGTTCGGGTCGGTCTCGGGGTTCCAGACGCGTTCTCGAATAGCGGATAGATCTTGTCATAGCGGAGCGAGGGCTTGGTTGGCGTCGGCGACGGGCCCGCCTGGTCGGTGCCGTTCTTATCGCATCTGGGGTCTTAGGGTCATGTCGCGATCATGGCGTTCGAAGTTCTCGGCATCCCCGGTAGTACTTGTCGTTCGGGGCTCGGAATTCTTGGCGTCAGGAAGATCATGTCGCATCCGCTTTGTCTGGGTTCTTGGGCTCCCATGTAGGGATCTTGTCGTCAGCGTCTTGGCGGGTTGGGCTTGATCTTGGACTCGGGGGTGGTCGGGGCTTAGGCTTCGAGGACGGTCTTGTGACTCGTGGAACGGTCTTGGTTCTCGGCGGTGGTCTTGGCGTCCGGGATGAAGGAGTTCTTGTCGCTCGTGGTCCTCGGATCCGGGTCTCGACACGGCAGATCTTAGTGACAAACCTCCATGTTGCGATTCTTAATGACGGATCGGGCTTGGGTCCGGCCTTGGTGTCCATTGTAGATGACGATCTTGGAGGGCCACTGGGATTCAACAGGGGTTGGTCTTGGCGTCGATTCCTGGCGACGGCGGGGTTGCAGAGGGTGGGCAGCGAGCGGGCGGAGCGGGCGGTGAAGCCGGCGACGGGGCCAGAATTTGACGGCGCTTTGAGCGAGCTGGCGGGGCCTGGTCGGAGGTGGCGGGGCGGCAGCCTTGCGCAGGCGCTCGGGCGGGACCCGAGGCTGCAGCGGCGAAGCTCAGTGGCGGGCGGGAGGCAGCGGCGGCGTAGTCTTGGTCGGAGGAGGCTCGGGAGGCGTTCTTGGCCTGATCGGCCGTCGATCAGGCGGGGCAGCTGGGGGCTCTCGAGGCGGGGACGGAGGATGCAGGCAGCGGCGGGGCCTTGGGCGCCGGCGCAGGGCGCGAGCAGCGGCTACTGGCGGGTCAGGCGAGATATAAGCGTGGTGGGCGGCGGCTGAGGGGAGGCGGCGGTGATGCCGAGGCGACAGCGGCGCTCGGGCGCGGCCAGCGGAGGCAGGCGGAGAAGGCGGCAACGGCGGGCGAAGGTCGGGCCAGGCTGCCATGGCAGTTCGAAAGCACTTGAGCCAAGCAGCAAGCTCAGTGGAGCGAGGAGGTGTGGGCGCCCATGGCGGAGGGGCGAGGGAATTGATGGCGCGAGCGGAAGAGAAAAGGAGGAGGAGGAAGAAGCACAGATTGCAGGTGGGTGGCCATGATTGGTGGGCCAGCGGGCGAAGTGGTGGTGGGTTCTTTGGGAGAGAGAAAAAGAGGGAGAGAGAGAAGAGAGAAGGGGGGGCTGATGTGGCAGCTGATGATTGGGGGAAAAGAGGGAGAGAGGTGAGGTGGCGGGCTCTGAATGGTGGGAGTGAGGTGGAGGGTAGGTTGGGTAGGAATTTGGGTAGGTTTAGGAATTAGAGGGGCAGGTTGGGGTGGACCGATTTTAGTTTTTCCTGGGTGGGTTGGTCGAGCGGCCTGCCTTCGACTGCCCGCTAAAATTAATTAAATGCTTTATTTAATTAAACGGACCGTTGCAAAACATATTTAGCAAAATAAAATATTCCGCGACCGGTTTTGGATGTCGAAATAATAGAGGCGTTTTAGAAAACAAAACGGGTGTTGCGAAAGTAGTTTTGGCAAACAATGCATGATGATGACGATGCAATGCACAAATTCAACGCGATTTTCTAGTAGTGGTTTTGCGGGATGCCACAGTTTTTAAAGAAATTCAAAATCCATGCATACACATATACATGCATTCATAATTTTATTTAGAAAAGTTTTTGTTAACCCTAAATGTGAGGATTAGAATTTGATGATCCAAGTTTGGTATTTTTGGGATGTTACAAACCTTAAACAAAATCTCGTCCCGAGATTTGAAAAAGGACGAAAATATTACCTAGATTTGAAGAGATCGAAAACTCCGTCCTGATGTGATCTTCGCGTTCCCAGGTAGCTTCCTCTTCTGTGTGGTTGCTCCACTGAATCTTGAGAAACTTGATGCTTCGGGTTCGGGTATTTCAAAAAGCTTCTTCCAAAATACGGATGGGTACTTCGGGATAGGTTAGGTCATCGTTGATCTCTATGGTCCGGTGATCGATATTCTTGAACACTTCGGTCTTCTCGGGGACTTCGAGACATTTGCGAAGTAATGAGATATGGAACACATTGTGTACAGCTGACATCTCCTCTGGTAGTTCTAGTTGATACGATACTTCTCCTCGACGGTTCAGAATTTTGAAAGGTCCGATATATATGGGGGCTAACTTTCCTTTGAGTTGGAAACGCTGCATTCCCTTCAATGGAGACACTTTCAGATAAACAAAATCTCCTATGTTGAAGGCGAGGTCTCGACGTCTCTTGTCAGCGTAACTCTTCTGTCTGGATTGGGCTATCTTGAGGTGCTCACGAATCTTGTGAACCTTCTCTTCTGCTTCTCGTAGGATGTCGGGTCCGAAGATCTGACTCTCTCCTACTTCCGACCAGTTCAAAGGGGTGCGGCACTTTCTTCCGTACATAAATTCGAATGGGGCCATTTGCAAACTGGCTTGGTAATTGTTGTTGTATGAAAATTGACAAGCGGCGAGAGTCTTCCACTTGGATCCATATTCTAGCACAGGCTCTAAGCATATCTTGAGTATTTGATTTACTCGCTCCGCTTGTCCATCGATCCGAGGGTGATACGATCTTTGAAATCTAGCGGGTTCCTAAACCTTCTTGGACTTTCTTCCGAATCTCGAGGTAAAGCGGGTTCCTCGATCCGATACTATATTCTTGGGGACTCCATGCAACTAACGATTCTAGCGATGTACAACTCTGCTAGCTTGAACTTTGATAGGTGGTTTTGACGGGCAAGAAATGGGCGACTTTGGACAATCATCACTATGACCCAAATAGAGTCATTTCCCTACTAGAAGTAGGTAGTCCAGTGATAAAGTCCATTCCTGAATCCTATTTCCATTCGAATTTGCAAAGGTTGCAACAATCAGCGGGTCTTTGATGTCCGCCTTGACTCGTGACATATATCACACTTGGTGATATAGCCGATTTCTCTCTTCATCTTATGCCACCAAAATTGCTCTTTCAAATCTTGATACATCTTAGTTCCTCGGGATGGATAGAATAAAGAGTATCATGAGCCTCCTTCAAGATAACTTCTTTAACTCAGAATCTGGATGGTACATAAAGGCGTCATTTGTACCACAAAACTCCTTCTTCGTCCTCGGTGAATCCGGTACCTTACTGTCAAATCTGACGCTTGATTCCGTCGATACTGGCATTTCCCGTCTGCGCCTCTTTAATCTGTCTGATCAAAGTGGGCTGAAGTTCTATGCTAGCCAAAAATCCTTCACTTACTAATTCCATTTGAAAATCTTCCATCTCTTTGTGCAAACTTGGTTGCTCCTTCAAAATCATGGAGTTCAAGCGGCACGGCAATCTGCTAAGGGCATCGGCTACCACGTTGGCTTTACCAGGGTGATAGTGAATGTCCAGGTCGTAATCTTTGATTAGCTCGATCCATCTTCTCTGCCTCATATTCAGCTCCTTCTGAGTGAATATATACTTTAGGCTCTTGTGATCTGAATAAATCTCACAACGTTTTCCCATCAGGTAATGTCTCCATGTCTTCAGGGCTAGAACTACGGCTGCGAGTTCGAGGTCATGGGTTGGGTAATTTTGCTCGAGTTGCTTCAATTGTCGCGATAGATAAGATATAACTTTGCCTTCTTGCATTAGCACACATCCGAGACCAATCTTGGATGCGTCACAATACACATCGAAGGGCTTCGTGATATCCGGCATGATCAAAATTGGGGCTAAAATCAATCTCCTTTTGAGTTCTTGAAAACTCGCTTCACATTTGTCGGTCCATTCAAACTTCTTGTCCTTCTTAAGCAATTGGGTCATGGAGTGCAGCGATACTTGAGAATCCTTCTACGAATTTGCGGTAATATCCGCCAATCCGAGAAAAGCACTAACTTGGGTTTGAGTGGTTGGGGCTTGCCAATCTTCTACATCTTTTACTTTGGCGGTCAACGGCAATTCCTCCGGTGATACAATGTGACCGAGGAATCCTACTTCTGTAACGAATTCACATTTGCTAAACTTTGCATACAATGATGCTCTCTAAGGGTTCCAAGAATGGTCCTTAGGTGTAGCTCATGTTCTTCTTCCGATTTGGAATAAATCGAGAATGTCATCGATGAAAACAACGACAAACTTATCCGAAGTCCATAAAATCTTTTCATGAGATTCATGAAATAAGCGGGCATTGGTTAATCCAAAAGACATGGTACTCATACAATCCATATCCGTGGTAAAAGCAGTCTTTGGAATATCCTCTGCCACAATTTTGAGTTGATGATAGCCTGTTCTAAGATCAATCTTAGAAAACACTTGGGCACCGTCAACTGATCAAACAAATCTTCTATCTTGGGCAAGGGTACTTGTTCTTGATGGTGACATCATTCAACTTCCGATAATCCGTACACAAGCGGTTACCTCCATCCTTCTTGTCCACAAACAAGACAGTGATCTCCATGGGGGCACTTGGTTGAATTAGTCCAATTTCTAGCATGGAATCCAGTTGCTTCTTGATTCTTCTAGTTCACACGGGTTCATACTATAGGGTCTCGGGCTATGGGTCTGTTAGGGATTAGTTCTATGATAAACTCGATATCCCGATCGGGGGCATCTGGGGCAAAACATCTGAAATACATCGGGTATTCGCACTATCGGACTTGGTCAATGGTAGGTTGGGCTATACTCTTGTTACACTTGAATTGGCGAGGTAAGGTTTGAGATATATGCTCATGATATTCCGGCGGTTGGTCATGGTGATGGCTTTCTTGGCGATCAATCAATCCTTTATGTTTGGACATCCACTCCATTCCTAGTACTACTTCCAAACCTTTAGTTCCAGTACTATTAGGTTAGCATAAAATCTATGCCATGGATTCGGATAGGGACGGCTTTGCAAATTTGCCTAGCCTTGGTGGTGGATCCGGGAATTTGTACAATCATCATATGCTTCAGTTTGGTTGGTTGAATTTTACTAGTGCAGGCAAATTCTTCGGTGACAAATGAATGCGATGCAGAATCAAACAACACTCTTGCAATCTTGAATTAACGAAAACATACCCAACACGACGTAAAGGCGCTCTGAGCTTCTTGAGATGAGAAAAAAGACGGCCATTGCGGTTGAGTGAATTCCGGGGAAAATCTTCTCCTGGCCGGACACGTTGTTCTTGGTGGGACATTGACGTTGGGGGATGTAGCATTCTTCTTGTTGGGGCACTCGTTAGAATAGTGGCCTTTATTTCCACAGTCATAACTGGTCACTTGTGACATGTCCTTGGTCAGTAGCACAACATTGCTTCCGATCCTCGGGCGTGTTGGGGTTGGTGTAACATTGTTGGTGTTGAACTTGGGTGGGGCACGGTGAAATTGTTAGAGTTGCGGGGTTGTTGTGATTTCCTCCGGGTCTAGGGTTTCCACAGTTGGGATAGGTTGGACGGGTCATAGAAGTCTGCTGGTTCTTGGGGCAAATCCTGGAGATGGGTTGGGCGATACTTTGGGGTCCGATGAGTTCTGGTTGATGCATCATGCGACGCTTGGTTCTCATTGGCCCGGTTTCCTTCCATCTGGATAGCGAGTCGACAAGGGCTTCAATATCGCAAAGGGATATTGACTAACCGTTGCATCTCGTCATGCGGACCATTCAGAATCTTTCTTTCTTCTTGGCTTGATGTCTATCTCATCCGGGCATACCTAGCTAATGACAAAAATTTGTCACGGTATTCC
Organism: Avena longiglumis; assembly: GCA_030063025.1. Classification (NCBI taxonomy): domain Eukaryota; kingdom Viridiplantae; phylum Streptophyta; class Magnoliopsida; order Poales; family Poaceae; genus Avena; species Avena longiglumis. Next base: position 48,640,770 of record CP125979.1, read on the forward strand.
ACTATCATCCTTCCTTGCTTGACTCTGAACTCGTCTCTCATTCTCTTGATCAAACCGGTGGTACATGGGTTGCTAAACTTGACCTTGAATTCCTCCCAGGTCATCATCTGGCCTCCGGTCATGGCACGAACACTGTTCCACCATGCCCTGGCATCTCCGGCTAGATAATGGGTGGCGAACATGACTTTCTCGTTGGCTTCCACTCCGACGACTTCTAGGTTGTTTTCCATGGTTTGCAGCCAATCATCAGCGTCTAGGGGTTCTTCTGATTTGGTAAAAACGGGTGGGTTGGTATTCTGGAAATTCTTGAGCTTAGATCCATGGTTGTCCTGATTTCCGTGGCCTTGGTTGTTGTGGGCTAGTTGGGCTATCTGTTGCAGAGTGTCTAGGTTGGCTTGACGTTCCGCTCTTTTAGCTTCGCGGTCAGAAGTCAACATTTGCAGGATCTGCAACATTGGGTCCTGGTCTGAACCACTTCCTCCACGTGGTATCTGAAGATTGATATAGATCATGAGAAAAGAGGGAAATTTCTAAGGTTTTGGGTTTTTGAAGAGTTTTAAACGTTTGACTCATATTTTTTTGGCAACTTGATTTTTCATTCACTCATTCACACGATACAACGCACACCACAGCAAGGAAAAACAGATGGTTTTAAGAACCGTTCTGGAAACTACGATACAGTGGAACCGACTACTACTCACTACGCTAGTGCTCAGTGCTACTACTCCTCGGAGTCGGTGGCTTCATCATCTTCATCATCATCATCGATGAAGGTGAAATCATCCTCATCGGTGAAGAAGTCCATGGCCTGATCCTCCAGAAAATCATCGTCATCGCTGAGATAGGAGTAAGGGTCTCCACGAAGATCCTCTCCGGCATTCTCCCTTTCCTCCAAATGCATGTCTCTCTCTCGTGGATGGTCTCTTCCAGAGATGAGATGCGATGGCGAAGACGGGCAATAATGCGCTCCTTCTTGTCGAGATGAAGGAGACGAGACTTGCGATCCTTTGCTAGCATGGCTAGTGCGATCCGTCTTGATGATGGAAGACTTGTGGTTGCAATAGTCACGGCGATTGTCCGATTCTGCGGCGATCATACATCATGAAGCTAAGGTGGTCCAATTGAGTCTTCAGCTTGGGGTGGTATGGGGCTTCCAGTGGTTGTCCATTTGCATCACGTCTTGGGCAAAACTCAAAGCGAGTACCCTTGATCTGATTGATGCTTACGAGAAGAAAGAGCTTCCTGCATTGCTCTGGAAAGTCCATCGAGCCAGTTGTTTTCCCTCAAGGTAAACTGAATTCCCTCCGCAGTGGGAGGTTCAATCTTTCATCGAAGACTTGCAACAATTAGCCACTGCAGATCTTCTCCTCCTTGATCATTGAGATGAGCTCCAAAGAACTCGGGATGCGGATGCTCCAGAAGTTCCGAAAGTTGATCCAGATCCCTCTCAAAGATAAGGTCTCCTCCATTCCCTAGTTGATAAAACTTGCTGTACTTCACGTCCATCTATAAAAATAGAGGATGAGTAGATTAGCAGAGTGATCAAGTGTGTCAAAATTTTATGTATTTTGCAAGAGTTTTTGAGGAACATGAAGTTTTATTAAAGAATTAAAGACGTAAGAATGAGAATAAGTTTTCGTAAATATTTTTGTTCTTTGGTTTTGAAACTAAGTTTTTGGTTCAACGTCCAATCTAACTAGGGTCTCCTATGGTCAGGATGGCTCTGATACCAACTTGTCAACACCCGGATTTTTCAATCCTAGATGCCTGTTATGCCATACATTGCAATCCCAGGATTACCATTTTTGCGAGACATAACAGAATTGGATACCATAGTACTTCATCCATTACAAACGATACATAAGTTCTTACACAAATGGGGATCTCATGATCCAGTTCTTAATACAACATCAAGCAGTGGAATACGTAATAATAACGGTAGCGTAGGCGAGCTCCATCTTGAGGTCACGAGCAATGCTTGTGATGGGAGATGATCCTAGTTGTCGTAACCTTCACAGGGTCCATCTTCCGGTACTCCTCTTCATAGTATGGCCATGGGAATAGCCAGGGGACAAAGCCATGAGTACTCTTTAAGTACTAAAACTAATACTAACAAGAAAAGGGGGTTTTTGGATAATAGGACACTAGGCTCTAGGGTTGTTTTGCAAAAGCCAGGTTTATCTCTACTAAGTTCCAAAGCTAGTCACAATTTTATAATTCCTAAATGGGAACTTGTATTTCAGGTCACAACTCTGTTGTGGTCAAGTCAAAGTCTCAGTTCATTTCACAAGTCATTTTGAAAAGTCGGCGGAAAGCAGTATAGCCACTCAAGCTGTCCATAACATGCGGCTATTCGAATAGTTTGACACTCTGCAGAGATTGTACACTTTCACCACAACATTCGATACATCCGTCAGGAACAAATCCTGAATTCACCATACTCAGTATGCGGATAATCAATCCTAACCTTTCAATTACACGCCCTAGTATAAGCACCTCTCCTGTGAGTTTAGCCTCCCAACCATGATCAACTTGTCATCTTGGGTACAACACAGGTGGACAATCTTCACAAGGTAGCCTCAGCTCAGACCTTGGCCGTGAGGGAACTAATACTAAGGAATATAAGTTTCCAGTCAAGCCCTACCCAATATTCGGGTATTGTGGTTGTATGCTAAAATTGGAATGGTATCGCATCCAGACAACCATCAGTTTTATAAAGGGCTAAGGCTCATGCCTCAACATTTTTATCACCAGAATCATCAAGTGTTTGGAAACACATGTCCAAAACATTTCAATAGAATGATCCATCATTCCAAGGTTTTCATAACCATTTTTCCACCAAGTATTCCCATCTAAAAGTTGATCAAGTTTGATTCTTAGCACTAGCATCTACAGGTGGGGGTAGTACTAACGAGGGGTGGTAACTAGTGGAGTTTTACTAAGTCCAACCTTATATCTTAGGCTGATATCAAGGTTTATAGCTTAGGCCAATTTAATGCTCTTTATGCAACCTTAAGAACAACTGTCTAGTATCTACCAAACTCTTAGGTAGACTCTAAGTAAGCTTTGATAAAGAAATAAAGTAAGAAGCTTGCAAGTAAAACTAGGATTGGTTTATCAAATGGGTATGATCACATATGCTTAAGGCATGTAGTAGTCATATCACAAGTATGGGTTTGTGGCATCAGTAGGGTATCTGGCAAGGGTTAGCTTGCATAGGTCAACTTGATTAGTAAGGCTTGCATAGGTATAGCATCTTGCAAGTGTTATCTTGCATTGGTATAGTATCAGCTTGCCTTGTGCAGAGCAGTGGTTGAAGTTCTCCTCGGCTTCCTCTTCGTAGTATCCTCCTTCCTCCTCGTATCCTTGGTCATACGAGGTACACAATCACCAAACAATACTTAACTAGTTGCAATCATCACACACAAGGGTCTTATAGATGATCTAACATCATCTCTAACATTACAAGGTTAAGGCTTGGTTTAAATTTCTTTTATTTTTAGAAAAGTAATTTCTACTCATTGAAAAACTACTTAAGATTTAATATTCTCCAAACCAAATATGGGATCATGTTGACACATGTCATCACCACATATGGTAGTCCATGGGAATGTGATTTAAAGTGGTGACACAATTTAATAAGGTTTTACCCTTTTATTTTAATTAATTAAAGTGGCTAGAAATGCTTATGTAGCATTCTTTTATTACTTGAACATTATTTCTGCAAGTAAACCTATATATTTTTATATATTCTGAAAGGTATGGTTAAATGTGATTTTTGAGAGTTGGAATCAACTCAAAAGCTTTTATGGTTGAAATTTGAAAAATGTTTGAATGCACAAAAGCTTCTGCCTTGTTATTTTACTATGGGTGATCTAGATCCAAATGACTTGAATCAACGGGCTTGGATTCAGCATTCCTGAACCTTTCCAACAAAATTGGTTTCATTCAATTTGGTGCACTGAATCGATCTGGGTTGATTTTTGAAGTTGGGTACAGTGTGTTTGAGTTTAAAAGAAAAAGATTTAATTTGAATAAGCGGGCTCGCGGGAAAAGTTCTTGGGCGACTGCTAAGCGCATGCTCCTTGAACTGCTTAAGTGGGTGTCCCCACTCGTCGGTGACACGGGCTGGGCGGGCGATGCAGCAACGTGGATCGTTGGATCTAGTTCTAATCTAACGGTGGAGGTCATCGTCGGCGAGACAACTCGGCGAGCGAAACCTAAGCGGCGGTGAGGTGAGGGTGGGGCTCACGAGTGCAGGCGGTCGTGAGGCGGGCGAGCAGCAGAAGTCGACGACGGCGAACCTCCACTACCGGTGGCTTCTCTGGGCGGCTCAATCGCTGGCTCCTTTCTTCTCCGGCGTGGCGGCTCCAGTGAAATTCCGGCGGTGGTGCTTGCCTTGCTCGAAGCGGTGTGGCACGGTCGGTGAGGAGAGGAGTGAGATGGTGTGAAGAAATCGGCGGGGTGGCCTCTATTTATAGTCGGCGAGGGGCCGTCAGGCGCACGGTGAGCTCGTCGGGGCGATGTTACAGGCGGATAAAGGCATGGGCAAAGGTAAGGGACGATGCGGTGTCTCCTGGCGATGCTCAACGACATGGTCGCGAGGCATGAGGCGGTGTGGTTTGGTCTGGAACGGGCGGTGCTCTGCGCGGCAGAGGCGGCGTCTTCGACGGCGGGCGGTGGCTGTATGGCACGGGGCGGCAAACGGGGATGTCTGGCGGTCTCCTGGGTCGGTGAGGATTGTGTATGCACGCGGCGAGGGCGGCCTGCGGCCTGTGGGTGATGGTCGAGGGTGGCGCACGCTCGGCATGGTCTGGGCGCGGCTTGTGCGCGTGGTCCAGGTCTTGGCAACGCTTGAGGCGGGGACAGTGAGTGGCGGTGGACGGTGGGCTGCCTCCCAGACAAGGTTAGCACGGCTAGTTCTTCCTCTAGCCTGTTGTCCACAATGGGGTGACATGGGGGGGTGCTCGGCTGTTCACCATTAATGGCAATGGCAAGCTCACAGGGGTGCTAGTGTTGGGCTAATCTTTCTAGATGCTTTACTGAGCTGTGTGTGAGCTAACTAGGGAACAAGTTAGACAAGAATCACTGCACACTATAGTGTTTGATGTTTTGTTTGATTTGTGCCTGCCACCTGTTTGATGAAATGGCCGCATAAAATCAAGTTTTGAATTTTGAAATGATTTTTGGTGGGTTTGCTAGATTGGTACTGGTGAGTCTGCAGATGCTTGGGTTTTGAAAGTTGAGCTTGTTTGAGTGGGTTTTGGAAAAGTGGGATCTTCCCATATGAAGAAGATTCAATTTTGAATTGTCATTTAAACTATGCATTTGAAATTTTCTGGATGATCACAAAGTGGGACTTGATACCTTGTTATGAGTACATTCAAGGGGTGCAAAGATCCAGAAAAGTTTCTGTTAGGTTTTGAAAGTTTGATACAGCCAAAGTAGGCATAGGAGTTAAATTGGTCAAAATGACCATTCACTTAATATATTTGTTTTGATTTACTTGTCTTTAGGAAAAGTGTGGGAAATGTTTTAGATGATGTTTATTTCACCTAAGAAACATTTTACAAGTAATGGATCACACAAACAAGGTGGTTTTTAAAGAAATTCAAAATCCATGCATACACATATACATGCATTCATAATTTTATTTAGAAAAGTTTTTGTTAACCCTAAATGTGAGGATTAGAATTTGATGATCCAAGTTTGGTATTTTTGGGATGTTACATATGTCCATCACACCATTCTCCTAATGATATGATCTTTTTGTTAACAACATCTCAATGTTCATGATCGGGAAACCACGATCATCTATTAACCAACAAGCTAGTATTATTAAAGAGGCTTTACTAGGGACTCTAATTTAGTTTACAAATCACACAAGTATTAATGTTTCCGGTTAATACTGTTATACCATGAATGTAAACATTTATCATAAACACAAAGATATAATAATTACTACATTTATTATTGCCTCTAGGGCATATCTCCAACATGTTGAGCACAAGTTTGATAGGAAAATTATTACTATGCAAACTGATTGGGGAGGCGAGTATGATAAATTAAATGGTTTCTTTCAAAAAGTTGGCATCACTCATCATGTTTCATGTCCTCATGCTCATGAAAAAAATGGTTCTGCTGAGAGAAAACACCGTCACATAGTTGAAGTGGGTCTTGCATTACTTGCCAATGCTTCCATGCCTTTAAAATATTGGGATGAAGCTCTTATTACTGCCACTTTCCTTATTAATTTGCTTCCCAGCAAAGTTCTTGATTTTGACACCCCTACTGAACGTCTCCTTCATGTCACACCAAATTATGATGCTCTTAGAACCTTTGGTTGTGCCTGCTGGCCCAATCTTCGTCCTTATAACAAGCGCAATCTTGCTTTCACATCAAAACGGTGTGTTTTTCTTGGCTATAGTCCTATGCACAAGGGTGTAAGATGTCTTGATGTTTCCACTGGCAGAATCTATATATCACGTGATGTTGTATTTGATGAGAATGTCTTTCCTTTTGCTTCCCTACATCCCAATGCTGACGCCCTCCTGAAATAACAAATCTTACTTCTTCTAAATTCTAATGAGGGTGTACAAAATATTGATCATCATGTGCCTGTTATTGTTTCCATTACTGATGCTCAGCAGGTTGATGACGTCGGAGAAGAAAATTCGGGCTCCATTGGTGCTTCAACGTGTTCTGGCACACGTTTTGAATCTGCACAAAATGACGACCAGGACACGCACCGCGAGGAGGACCTCCCTGCCGATATTCCCTCTGCCGCCTGGATCCCGAGGTCGAGGTCGCGCCTCCCGCTGGCGCCTCGCCGCTACGCGTTTACTCGCGCCGTGGACACGTGCGGTCTCCGTCGCGTGCTCCCGAGGCGAGACGTGGTGGCCACACGCCCGAGCGGGCCTCGCGGTCCCCCTCACCCGCTCCCGAGGAGGAGCATGACGCGCACACGCCCACGGCCCCTGGCCGGCCGACACGTGGTGAACCTAGCACTAGCGACGACGCGGCCGACCGCGCGTCCCTTTCATCGCCTGGTGCTGCGTCTCCTGGCGTACTGTCCGAGGTTGATTCCCCCCTAGGATCTTCTGCGGCAGTCGACGCTAGGGGAGAAGATGATGCTACAGATTCAAAAAATGCAGAAATTTCAGCGCCTCCGTCACCTGTTGCTGAGCAGCCTGATCATACTGTTGGAATTCGTACACGCCTTCAGAAAGGTATACGACATCCAAAGAAATATACTGATGGTACTGTTAGATATGATATGTTTTCTTCTACAGGTGAGCCAAGCACACTTGAGGAAGCTAAAAGTGATTCACACTGGCATCAGGCAATGCAGGAAGAGTATGATGCATTGATTGAAAACAAAACATGGCACCTTGTTCCTCCAAGCAGTAATCGAAATTTAATTGACTGCAAATGGGTATATCGTGTTAAGAAGAAAGCAGATGGTTCTATTGACAGATATAAAGCAAGGCTGGTTGCAAAAGGGTTCAAACAAAGATATGGTATTGATTATGAGGATACATTTATTCCTGTAGTTAAAATTGCTACTATTAGAGTTGTTTTGTCTATCTCTGTCTCTCGTGGATGGAGCTTACGGCAGCTAGATGTCAAGAACGCGTTTTTACATGGTGTTCTGGAAGAGGATGTATACATGAGACAACCTCCAGGTTTTGAAAATCCTCATGCTCCGCATTATATTTGCAAACTTGACAAGGCTCTTTATGGACTGAAACAAGCACCGAGAGCATGGTACTCCAGGCTTAGCTTAAAATTGGGTGAGCTTGGACTTATCCCCTCCAAAGCTGATACATCACTATTTCTCTATGACAGAGAAGGTATCATCATTTATTTGTTGATTTATGTTGATGATATTATAGTAACAAGTTCTTCTGATGATGCTATTAATATCATGCTTCAAGATCTCAATGCAAACTTTGCTATTAAAGATCTAGGTGATCTACATTATTTTCTTGGTATTGAAGTCAAGAAGGTGGCAAATGGGTTAATTTTGACACAGGAGGAGTATGCCACAGATTTGATTGCTAAAGTTGGCATGCTCGGATGCAAATCCACACCTACACCTTTGTCTTCTACGAAACAGTTGTCTATTACTGATGGTACACCACTGGGTCCTGATGATAGTACTAAGTATCGCAACATTGTTGGAGGGCTATAGTACTTGACACTAACACGCCCAGATTTTTCCTGTTATGTGAATAAAGTTTGTCAGTTTCTCCATGCTCCCACTACAGAACATTGGTCAACTGTGAAACGTATTCTCAGATATATTCAAGATACATCAAAGATTGGAACTACATTTGTTAGATCTTCGTCTATGTTTCTTAGTGCCTTTTCTGATACAGATTGGGCAGGCTCTATTGATGACAGACGGTCCACTAGTGGTTTTGCTATATTTGTTGGATCAAACCTAGTTTCTTGGAGTGCCAGAAAACAAGCCATAGTATCCAGGTCTAGTACTGAAGCTGAATACAAAGCCTTAGCAAATGCTACAACAGAGTTGATTTGGGTAGAAGCTCTTCTTGGTGAACTTGGTGTTAAGATGAAGGAGAAGCCATGTCTTTGGTGCGACAATTTAGGTGCTACCTATTTGTATGAAAATCCAGTGTTTCACGCTCGCACCAAACATATTGAGATAGATTTTCATTTTGTTCGAGAGAGAGTTGCTAATAATCTTCTTGACATCAAGTTTATTTCAAGCAAGGATCAAGTGGCAGATGGCTTTACAAAGGCACTTCCAGTGAAACAGCTAGATGAGTTTAAGCGCAATCTAAACCTTTCAAAAGGTTTAGATTAAGGGGGAGTGTTAGTTGTAATAGGACTAGTTTTGTGTCCTTGTTGACACCGACCATATTGGTCATATGTGAGTCCTGGCCGTGTCGGCCTTCTATCTCCCTATGTAAAACTCTGGCCTTTGTGCCCTCATATATAAACACGCAACCCGTGTGGACCCAAGCACGGTTCCCACAATCCCTAACCTAGTCGTTTGACAGTATGTCCCCTCACGACGCCGACCGTCACTGTGGTGATTCCTTGTTCTATTTAGACTGGCCTCCGCCCCATGTTCACCCCGTTGAAGGTCATGGAGCTTGACTTGGACTCCATATGGTTGATCTCGCAATGGTGAGCTCCCTATAGCGCTGAACTTGGAGAATATGATGATCGTGCGGGGATTGGTTTGAGAGGTCTTCGGCATTGCAGATTCATGTCCAGCAAGCTCGAATCGACCATGGTAGTGCCTCCATGGTTACCGGTAGAGGTAAAGCTTTTATTTGTAAAATTTTGATGCTGCAAAAGGGTTTTGGGAATGCTACAAGCGACTCTCAATTTTGGCATATGCTATAAAGGAATTTATTTCATGTTGCAAACATGTTTCTAAAATGTTGGATGCATGGGGAACATATGTTTGATTCGTTGTTGTTTTTTGTTGTGTACACGTTTTTTTCAACCATGGACAACGTGGTGGAGCTCGCCATGGACGTGAATGGACGGCGAGCTTGCCACACATCGCAATATGATGTCCGTGGTGGATTTGTCCAGGTTCACCCGATGTAGCTCAGGTTGGCCTTTGCGGATTCGTGTACAGCGAGCTCAAATCGGAGCATGACGATGCCTTTATTATCGACGTTAAAGGTCACTATTTTGGAAATTTTGGATCTTGCATAGGGTGTTTGAAAGTGCTACAATCGTCGTCTATTGTTGTTGTTGTGTACCAAGGAGTAAAATGTTGCAACAATTTCTGGGCACATGCTACAAAGAGATTTTCTCAATGTTGCAAATGGTCCATGTATTGTTGGGTACAAATATTGGATGGGCTAACTTTCTGTTGCAAATGGCGACACACTTTAATATGTCTTCCTACAACCATATAAGAGTTTTGATCCATATTTTGTTTTTTTTCCTACATAAGTGTGTCAAAATATAACAATATTTTTTCACAACTTTTAGCACGGAGAAAATCGTCTCAAGTGACGTTGCATACCACGAGAACTCGCCATTTTCTGCCATCTTTGATTATCGACCTGTTCAATGTGCCTAGAAGGGGGCAATCCGGCCACATTTGTGTTGCTGCCGCAGATGTGCTTCACTGGCGGGTGTCCTGTGTAGCTAGGTCGTGGGTGGTTGGGTCGTGACGTACTGACATGTTGCAGCTTCAGAGGGAGCAATGGTGCCGGTGCGTGTGCTTTTGGAGCCATTACGAGATGGCTCTGTTGTTTCAAGTTTTGAGTGGGGGGTGGCCCTATGGTGTTGGTGTTTGAGGCTTCGCACTATTTGTATCTTTTTTTGCCAAACGTATCTAATTGACGGGGGACATTCTTAGTTTTTCTTCCAAAAATACCCTCTTATAGATCATAAAGCAAACGAAGTTTTTGTCTCGGTTTCAAAAAATAATGAGGTGCACAAGTCCTTGAAAAAAGGTCAGTAAAAACAAAAAGATGCCTACGAGGCTGACATGTGAAAATGCATGATTCAGTGTAAGAGATTATACCTTAAGATATAACCAACTTAAGCGCCAATGTAATGATATAGGAAACATGATAAACTCACAATTTCCACTTCGAACATGATCTTTAGCAATAGCATCAGGATGAACTCATAAGACAAGCTTTCAATCGTGTATAAGATTCTTGATCATCATACTAGTTGAAACACAAATGCATCAGAAGAGTTCCAAGGAGAGGGACAGAAGGTTGGGGATGGATTAGATCTTTGCTAGTTATTCCATTCATTAGATAATGCATATTGGGGTACATGAGTCATAACGCCCCTTTGAAGCCATGAGCAATGGAAATAAGGTCCGTCCACTTCCAAGATCTGACCCAAGAGAACATAAAAATTCAAATAAAAACAGCACTACTCAATAATGTAATAGTGCAAAATAATACCATGATCCCTGCTCGACACTCAGTTCAAAATACCACCGTTGAACAACTATCTCGGAAAATTATCTGTGCAGCAGACCGGCAGACCCTGTCCCTAAGTTGCTTGACTATTGTTTCTTGCGCATTTTTGTCCCGTGGAAACAAGCCTCCTATTGGAGGAGGCATCACAGCCAATGCATCACAACCCATGCATTCCTCTTCATCTTCTCTGATAAGAACCGTCTTCAAGTTCGGAGCTCGATCCATCACAGCACTTATAAACGAGATATGGTGTTCTAGACCAGGCCTAAAGTTAATAAACTGGAGCTCTTTCAGTTGCCAATTATTAGAGCTCTTGAAGCCAGGTATTTCCCATGAAGGTTTCACTTTTTTATAACCACAAGTTTCTAATCTGTCCTCATCAGCCTCATCGCACGCATGTTCATAGATCTGCGCAAAATATCAAATCCTAAATATACATATGGTTTTGTGGAATCCTAGACACAATTGAATTATTTGTCTAACATGAGAGTCTATTCTAAATTCTACCTGGCGGTGAAATCAACTCATGGACAGCACTGCCAACTTAAATATACACTATGGTGGTGGTGGTGTTCTTAAAGTTACACCAGGAAGGGCTTACATACCTCAACATCGAATATCTCAATTGATGGAGCAGCTTCAAGGAGATGTATTATCCATAAAACGTCAAATTCAACATAGACGCCATTAATAGACAGCTTCCTTAGATTGCTGAATACATGGCAGAGTTGCTTTCCTTCTGGTTGTATCCAAAGCTGATAAACAGATAAGCAAAGAAGAACAAGAATGAAATAATATGTATATATAGGAAAACTATGAGCTCATTAGACTAATCATTAGATAGTAAAACAGGTGCTTCCTGGCAATTATTATACATAATATTATAAAAATAAATATGTTCATCAATCTTAGAACAACTACAACAGGACGGATATCATAGCGAACTCAAAGGAGCACTAAGAGGTTCTCTCCCCTGACCCCGCGTCGCCCTCACTGGCGGCACGGGGGAACCCCCCGCCGACGAGCCTAGCTCCCTCCCTCTGCTCTCCCTCGCGCTGCCGCCACCAGAGGGGCCTGCTGGCGAAGCCTTCGCGGGCTCTAGGGATGGTGGCGGCGGGGCTTTCTCGCGCAGCCTTCCTCCATGGAGACGGCGGCGGTCTAGGGGGTACGGGACGGCGCTCAGCTCCCGGGAGGCGCCCTGGCTCGTGGCGGAGATCCTTCGCGCTGCTGCCGGGCGCGGGTGAGGCGACGCCCATGCCGCCGCGGCTCGCACTGGCTCCCGTGAGGGGCCGATCTGAGCCTGAACTGGCCGGCGCTGTGGCTGGCGGTGCAGGAGGTGGTCAGCGGAGGGGATTTCGGTGTCGTCATCGATCTGCAGCCCGACTTGGTCTGGCGGCGGCGCGGTGCTGCTCCGGAGTGCTTGGCCTGGAGGTGCGGAGTTTGCTTTGGCAGGGGTGATGGTCGGTGGGCTTCGGCGCACATGGTGGTGGTCCAAGGGCGGCCTTTCAGGTTGTAGGTGTGCGAGCTTCCCGGGAGAAATCCTTGCTTCGGTTTGGCCGGAGCCGACGATGGTGATGCATGTGGGTATCGCGGTCTTTCTTGGGAGCATCGTCGAGGGGTGCTCGCCCCTCCTCCCGTGGCCATGACTCCGGAGGGAAACCTCAGATCCGGTATCGGGCGATGGAGGCGCTTCTGTGTCTCATTCCTTCTTGGGGGCATCGCCTCGGAGTCGCCTACGGCCGGGTTCAGTGAAGATGGTTGTTGCCAGGCAGCTGTGCAAGGTCCAAGGTTGAAGTTTGGCAAAGAGGAAGGCTCGAGCGGAGGTCGGGTCGCGGTTGATCTTTGGTAGTCGGTTCTCCCGGCGTGTCCGATGGGTTCTCCTGCTTTGCTGTGTTGTTGTGGAGTCAGAGCTGCGGTGGATGGTGTCCATTCGGCGACGATGACCAGATGTCAGTGGTCTCTGCAGGTTCTCGGTCGGCGCAAGATCAGCATATTTCCCTTATGAAGCTCGTCGCCTGAGTCGGAGTTGTCTCTCCTTGGCGCGTGTGGCCAATTGATGGCATAGGCCGGCATGTTTCCCGACGCCGTCTGGGAGGCTCTGTTGTGGAAGTCGCTGGCAAAGTCGGAGTCGCTGGCTCGCGGAGGAGTGATGACGATGATGCTATTTGGCAACCTCGACGTGGGTCTTTCTTGTGTGTTTGTGTTTCCTGTGGGTAGCCAGATTGGCTGTGGTGGTGTGCCTAATGTGGTCGTGTTCCATGACGATATTGGTGTACTTGTACGGGTTTTCGGCCGGTTCCCCTGCAAATGAACCGGTCAATTCTCTTCGACTTTTTTAAATAAAATGAGGAAATATTGCCCGTTTTGTTTCAAAAAAGACGGATATCATAACATAGCAACTGTCTATTGAAATCAGAAACATATGTCGGTGCATGGGAAAAAAATGAAATCACCTTTTCTCCTTGGAAGTTTAAGGTGAGAGTATGTATGTTTTTGGTACCACGCAGAACCTCGCTCAAACTGAAATCTCCTTGATGAAGAGTCGCATAATTTAGAAGGAGCAAATTCCTTAAGAGCTGGGACTGAACCAAAACACAAGGGGGGATCGAAATACGACCACATTGTCAAATGGAGCCTCTCTAGCTTTGGAAGGCAGAGCACCTCAATTCTAAGTAAGCAGGACCAGTCGATTTTCAGAGATCTGAGTTTTGAGTTTGGAGCATTTATCTGCCATACTGACCTTTTCCCAGCGTCACAATTATCAATAGGTAAACACTAACTATCAGTGTCTGATTTAAAAGCAATTATCGGACCTCTCCGGTGCCGTCGATCTTGTCTTGATGGAACGATCGGCCTTGCCACTCTCACGCCTCTAATTACGCCTCCTAATTAAGCCTTCCCTAATCTCGCGAAAGCAGCGGTGCTCCCATCCTCTCCTCATATTGACACGCATCGTGCCACCTGCTCCATGGCAACCACCACCTCCACAGCCTCCGCCGTCAACGCCTACGAGCGAGGCGGCACCACCCGTCCACAACCTAAGCTTGCTTCCTGGCGTTTGCTGCAGATCTTGCCTCTCCCTGCGGCCCTCGCATCCACGCTGATGAATCGCGTATCGCGGCTTCCGGTCATGGCGAAGCCGGCGTATCCCTCAAGTGCCTCACCATGCTCATTCGATTCCATCCCTACACCTCCACCTCACCATCTGCTGTCAGTCATTGACACTTCACCGCGGGGATACGTCATTGGGGTAGGATTGATCTGCGACCAACGGAAGTAGATGACGAAGGTGGGTTATCCAGGCCGATAAGGCTTGAATCCAGCCAAAATAGTGTGGTCGTTGGCTGCTTCTACCACTCACCGGAACCAGGACAACACAATTCAGGAAGAAGGTAACACAAACTGAACTAGATCCCGGTGTGTCCATTTTTCTTGCAAAATTCGGACACTAAATCCATGTATTTCTCGTGTTTGTAGTTATTAAATCGATTTTCTCCTCTAGGAAGCACTGACCACCATTCGTACTTAGCATAACTAACATCTGAGTGAAGCACGACACCAAAAAAGTATGGTCAAGATTGGCCGTGCGTCTACAGAAGCGCGGAACAAGCACATGCAGGAAGCACGCCATCGTAAAAAGGTAGCTTGACGGCCGTATGAAGGAAGCACCACTACCACAGGCTGCAAGCATGCCCCAATAGGAGTGAAGCATGACTACCATCAGAGGAAGCATGTCTTATTTTGGTTACAGGGCTCAAAACCGAAACCTTGATGTCATTTTTATGTGCAATTAAACTCAGAGTAGGAAGCAGGTGGCACAATCCATGGAAATTTTTGGCATTACCAGTCATCTAAAATATGTGAATCATCGAGCGACATGCATAGAAGCATTGTGATGGTGTAGCAAGAAAATACTGATCATTTGTAAAGCATGTGATTTCAAATTAATATATTTTGTCCATGGAAGCAAATCTCCATTCCATAAGAACAAACATTTATCTCTTTAGGAGCACATCCCAATTCAATCGAAATATGTACAATTACAACAATGAAAAAAAATATTGCTGGAAAATATATTCATGTTATGTTGGAACCACAAGTTTGGTCAATGGAAGGTGTACTATGATGCTTATGAATTTTTTTGCTGCACTCACCATGGAAGCACAATTTTGATCACTGTATTAGAACTTGGCTCGTTTGATCTAAGAGAGAATTCTTTATCTTACCGAAGCACCTTTCGATCACGTGGGAAGCAAACTCTAATAAAATTAGAAACAAATTTGCTTGCCTAATAAGCAAAGTGAAGTTAGCTAGATTAACCAATGTATTTAAAATACTTAAATGGTTTTTAAAAAATCAAAACAAATCGGAAGTAATAATTACTAACAAATTCTAGTTAATTAGTTCTAGCAAATTAGATTGAACATAATTTTGGGAAATAGTTTTAGGAAGCATGCAAACTGGCAGCTCGTGTACATGCTTTAGTGGACCATAATCACATGGTCTAGACCAAAAGAATCCTACGATGCAAGTGTAGTCCGATGGAAAGCTAGAAATCGGCATCCGATTCCTAGCGCTGCCCTTATCAATACTGAAGTGTTGCAGTTGTTGGCAGCTGTCAAATAGGAAGTGATTTATATCCCATTTAGCAAACCGCACATTACACAGATGGAGCCTAGTGAGGCAACAAAGCACACTAGGATACATGCTGAAAAGTTTAACGGCGCTCTGAGCCCTTCGTAGCATATCCTCATTTTTGCAGTAGTTAGACTCCCTTTCGTCAATAATGGCTAGCTCCAGCTCTTTTACCATCTCTCTATCAGCGCAATGTGGAGCGAGCAATTGCCGGTAATATAGAGCTGAAGGGATAGTCTTGTGATGGTGCGTCCCCTGCGAGGCTGCGACACCTAGCCAAGAAACTCCGACTGGCTCTGGTTAGAGATGACATTGCTCGACCCACGTGTTGTGGCTTAATGGGGTCAGGGCATGGGGATGGCAGGAAATCCTTAACATCGAGTTTCAGCTCGGGGAGCAACCAAGGCAAGTTCCTCCATTGCTTCGGCAGTGCACTTGTCCTTGCTGCCGTGGCAATGTCGACTCTCTCCAAGATAGACAATAAAATGTCATCAGCCAGCTCTGTGAGCCTGTCTTCTTCCTCTGATTCCTGCAACAGAAACAAATCATCAATTCCTTTTGATCTTTTATGTGTTGAAAGAGAGAGGGCAAAGCAAAACTAAGCAAGAACATGTTAGGTTACATGTTTCTGAACCTTCGCATGGTTGAACGGTATTGCAGATTCAGAGCAGCTACTACAGTACAGCAAATACGAAGTTGAAGGTGTGACAAGGGCAAATGAACTTACATGAACGCCCACAATGTTCGACTCCATGGATGAAATTCCGGTGAACCCTCGCAATCTAAGTCTACCAAGAGCACGCACTTTGCTCGCTCGTCTTATATGCCATAGGAAAGCCGAAATTTGTGGGGATTAATTTGGGTTTAAGTAGACGTTTGATGACTAAAAGCTCATACCTGAAAAGAAGTTGAGATTGCGGGCCGAGGGGAGACGTCGATAGCAGCGGCGACGACGAGTGAGAGGCGGAGGGTCGGAGCCGAGGGGTGAGGGGTCGACGGTGGCACGGCTGCAGCTCTAGAGCACAGCTGTGGTGGGTCAGGACTCAGGACTCTGGAGTCTGGACTCGGGAGCACGGTGCTGGTAGAGATACTAATGGCAACACGAGGAGTTATCAGCATAAAGCCACCAATCTATGTGTTAAATTTTAACTTTAGTATCACAGAAATCTACTTCCTAGGTTCTTAAAATAGATGTTGCAAATTTATTAAAATTTAGATATATGACTAAATACTGTTTAGATACATCTTATTTTTGATAAATTTGTGATATCTATTTTAATTTTTAAGACCAAGGGAGTACCATATTTTTTTTCAAAGTGGTCACCAAAAACAATAATATCGAATTTAAGGCGAATTGACACGAAAACTGATTGGGTGGCGTAAGGCCGACGGGCAGAAACCAGCAATTGCCTAAGATGAAAATATTTAAAAGAAATAAAAAAATCTAAAAAAAATATAAAACTCTCCAAGCCCGGTACCGCTGCCAGCCATGGCAGAGGGCTTGGCATGGCCGGCCACCCTCCTCCCCGACCCGTCCCCGCCGCACACCATGGACGAGGGCTTGGCTGGCCACCCCCTCCTCCCTAACCCATCCCCATCGCCCGCCATGGCCACCCCTCCTCCCCAGCCCATCCCCTCCCTCGCCATGGAAGAGGGCTTGGCCGGCCGCCTCCTCCTCCCTAACCCGTCTCCATCGCCCACCATGGCTGCCCCTCCTCCTCAGCATGTCCTTGCCGCCTGTCGACCGCCTTCAGCTCGTCAAGTTGGTGGCTAAAGGAAGAGAGCACGCTGGCGCCACACGAATACTTGAGACCTACCTAGCAGACACTTAGCCTTTTGCGGTTTTGATCATTTCTACGTCCCCGTATTGCTCCGATTTGGAGCAACACGGGCGGCGACGAAACCCTAGCTAGCCACCGAGTGCCTCCTCCCCACTCCTCTGTTCCCCTCCCGCCGCTAGAGGCACCCACCGGGAAGCCGGTACGCGAATACCAAGGACGGTTGTGCCAGGGATCTCGATGCTTTTCCTCTTGGCTGAGAGCTTCGGTCCCCGGGGAGGCGACCTCATTTGGAGTGGGAGGCGTTGGTCCTGGCAGCGGGAGACGCTCGCCAGTGTTGCTGGACGTCCTCCTCGGTCGTGGGGGCGGCGAGGGGACGGTATATGATGGTCGCAGAGGGAGGTCACCCCGTTGACCTCTTGTCCAGATCTGAAGACGACTTCTTCGATCCGCGCGGTTCCCTCCCCACTGGCTCCGATTCCTGTGGTTCTAGAGCTATTGGTGGTGGTCGGGTTGGGGCTCTGTCCAAGAGAGATCTTTGGCCGGCAATGGCGGCCACTATGTCGGCGACGTTTCTATGTTGTCTTCCTCCTTGGGGGCGATGTCGAGGTACACCCCTTTCCCCTCCTTCTTTTGCCCGCGTGAAAACCCCAAATCCTAGAATTGTGTGGTGATGGCATTTTGGCGTCACTTCCTTCTTGAAGGCACCGTCTTGGCCATGCCGGAAGGTGTTCGTGTTGTGTGTGTTCTATGCCTCCCATGTAGCGATGCGTTCCTAGAGGCGATGTTGTCCTTCACGGTGGCGATTGTCATCTTCTTGTTGTGTCTTTGTTGGTGTCCTTGTCCGAAAGCTTGCGTCTTTCGGCTAGTTAGTGATGTGGCCAGCGATGCCGCTCATGTGTAGCTCATGTGTAGAGTTGTTCGTGATTGGTTATCTTCCTCGGATTTTCATCCTCTGTTGCTCATCCATGCTCTAGCGTGAGATAATCCACCTCTCAACAGTACAACGCCCTTCGAACCAAGGCGAGGAGGGCATGGGCCTTCTTCGGAGATGGAAAAGGATGGCACATCTTCGATGACAATCCAGGAGTTGAGGATGGCGGGATTTCTCCAGTGACGGGTCTATCTACATGGCATCCTATCCTATATTCCGATCATGCCGATGATCGATGGCCTCGAAGCTCAAGCTATATTTCTTTGCTTATCCTTTGCTTTCCTATGGTTTGTTTCTTGTAAGATGATCTCTCAGTACCATGTACTTGATGACGTGGGTAATCACGTCAATGTCCATATTTGATGGACTTGGGTTTTCAGGAAGAGCGGTGCATTGGAAGCTTTGCCAGCTAACAGACAAATGATGGGGACACGAAGGTTTACCCAGGTTCGGGTCTCCGGAGGGAAAACCCTACTCCTTCTTGTCTTCTGTTGATTAATGGAGAAATCAAAGATTACAAGGGCCCCGAGATGGATATGGTGTGTAGATTGGATCTGGCAGGTGTGTGTGCGTGTGCAAGGGTTTTAAATCGTCGTCCTTAGTGATTCCTCCTAACCTTTATATAAGGAGGCTAGGTCTCAGGTATCATCTGAGTTGGTTAAAAGATCAAGGGTGTAACCCTACAAGTCTCCTACCTAGTTTTATCGTATCCGTCAAGGATTCGAAGTCTTCATGGAATTTGCTTTGTCCGAATCACCATGGGCCTCGAGATCCTAGCCGATCATGGCATGGGCTTCGCAGTTAAACGCACTAGGTAGGCCAAGGGTGAACACCTGTAGTGCATACCTATGTTAGTAGCTCCCGAGTGTCCAGTCGAATCTTAGATTCTGATGGATACATAGAAGTAGTGAACCTTAGAAGGTACTATGTTGCCTATCCAAAAATTTATTAGGTCATCATTTTGAGGCTCATAGGGATTTTGGAAGACATGCCTGGTACACTCAACGGATCGGGACCAGTTAATTGCCATCGGGCAAACGTTCGTCATTGATGATAACATATAAACCACGCAACCATACATAATTGCCGAGGGGGCCTTGATCATATCAAGTATATAATGTCTATTGTTTTTTGGCACGGAAATTAGCGTAGGGTGATTTTTTGACACAAAACACCCCACGAACGATTTGAGACTAGTCTAAGATAAAGGAGATCTGATTGCTTCCTAAACTGTCCACAATAAATCCCACAATTATCTCTGGCCGGCGATCATATTTTCTTGTTCCTGGACGCGCCTCTTCTCTCTCTCCCGCAAAGAAAAGCCATGCCCTATTTTCTCACTCCCGCCAGGCAGGGAGGCAATTCCTTGCGCCAAATTCAAAGCCTTGTCAAAAAATTCAGCAATGGAGGGAATCCCTATGGCGCCTCTAACCAATAATTTTCGTTTTGAAATTGGCCACAAATCAGCTATAAATTCTCCCCTTCCCGTCCCCATCTCATAACCCTCCCGCTCGTTGCCTCTCCCTCCCGATCGCGGCTCCTTCCAACTCGCCAAATCTCTCTCGATCCATCTCGCCATCTCCAATGGTCGGTCGCCGCTTTGGGTGGATAAACTGGGATGCCCTCGGCGAGGAGGCAGAGGAGGATGCAGCCGAGTTGAATTACGACTATGAGTTTGTCATAGCTGAACCAGGTAATCCGCGTGCGTACGTTCTTGTTCTTGTTCTTGCAGCTAATTGTTCTTCCTTTTCTTAACTCGTGAATACCTTCGATTTGGTTGCAGAGACACCTGATCGACGGCGTGGAGGCAGGCTCGGTCTGACCAGAGGTGTCAATGCTGGCCGTATTCAAGGGAGAGGAGGACACGGCCATGGAAGTCATGTGCACGGCTATGTACTCTATGTCCGTGAAGGACTCGATGATCCGCTGAACGATCGCCGCCATGGGCTTGCGCACCGGGTGTGGTCCATTGTCAACCGCGCCATGGTCGCTGATCTCGGCGAAGGCAACAACAACCGTGGGCGAGCTCGCCTAGGACTAAGAGGGCGCATATGTGGGGCGTGCGCCAGTGACACAGTGGCCTCCTCATCGTCTTCCTATTTAAGGTACCTTGCTACTCAAGTAGATGCGTGTTTTGATCGTTCAGATCATGTGTTGGAGTTTTAAGATCTAGTCTCCATTTGTTGTTCTGATTAGAGAGTTGTAATCTTACGATGTCTCCATTTGTTATTTAAATCATTTGTAATCTTATCATAAGTAATCAGTCTATAGACGTGTACGTATAGACTACTTGATGTCACCCAGTCATGATTTCATATGTTGAATTTTGTAATCTGATTCTATGGAGTAAATCATGTGTTGAATTTTGTTACGTGCAATTTAGGCGTCAATGGAGGCAGTGGACATAGCGACAGCGACAATGAAGAGCATGAAGAAGATGAACCCGAGGAAGACGCCAATGAGGAAGGCATGGACAATGGAGAAGCCCCTGGGAATCATGCATCCTGTTACTCACACGTTGCTCACACGTTGCTGCAATTTTTACTATGTTTAGTACTCTACTTGATTAAATGACCATCTGCTTTTCTTCACTTTAACCTGCAGCTGTCGATGGTACATTGAAGAGGAAAAGAAGGTGGTATCCACTCCATGAGAAGCAAGCTGCGTATGTAATGCTTCTGGAGAGGACCAGTGCTGGTGTGTTAAGTAGAGGAGTGTCTGAAGAAGTGTCCGTACTAACAGGCATACCTACGCGGACATTGGTGAATTGGTGGACGAAATGCAAAGAATTTGGATTACACGGACTTGATAGCAAACGTGTAAATTCTGGGCGGAAGAGGATATCCTTTGATCCAGAGGCTATCAAACTAGTGGATTTGAGGAAAAGAACCACCCTCAAGGATTTAGCAAATGAGCTGAAGATGTCGAAGACTACATTGTGGCGACGTTTAAACGAGGGCTTGTTTAGGCGCCACACAAATGCCATCAAGTCCACGTTGACGGATGCTAATAAAGTAGCCCGAGTACAATTTTGTTTATCCATGCTTGATGAGCCCGTAATGTTTGAGGACTCAACTTCTAAAAAGATGTATAATATTATACATATCGATGGAAAGTGGTTTTATGGCTCACGCGGTAGCCAGAATTATTACTTGGCCCTTGGCGAGGAGGATCCGTACCACAGCACACAAAGCAAAAGCTTTATTGAGAAGGTGAGACATTATTCATAAAATAATTTTAGATGTTCTCATGATTACAAATGTGTAGTGTCACTAATCGCATGATCATGTTATTGTGTAGGTGATGTTCTTGGCAGCGGTCGCTCGGCCACGCTTTGATGCTAATGGAACCGATGATTTTTGATGGAAAACTTGGAATATGGCCGTTTACATACAAAGAAGAGGCAAAGAGAAAAAGCAAGCACAGAGATGCTGGAACAATGGTAATGAGTATTTTTAATTTTAATCACATGGTTCAGTACGTTGAATTGACATGATGGTCATTGTGCAGGTCACTAAGGTACTCCCTGCTGTTACTAAAGATGTAAGCCGGGAGTACATGATCAACTATTTGCTTCCTGCAATAAGGGCAAGATGGCCTGCAGCCGAGCATGGGACACCAATCTACATCCAACAAGATAATGCGAGGACGCATATCCCGGTGGATGACCCTGAATTTGTCACAGCGGCCCAAGCTGAAGGGTGGGACATCCGACTCACCTGCCAGCCTCCGAACTCACCCGACCTAAACATTCTTGATTTAGGTTTTTTTGCAACGCTCCAATCCATTTTTCACAAGTTATCTCCAGGTACTCTTTTAAACAAATTCAGTATTTTTGAACAAGTTTACTTTGGAGTTGCATTAATTTTGAACTATTTGTGCAGGTTCTATTGACGACATTGTGTCGAAGGTGCAGCAAGCTTTCGACGAGTATCCAGCCGAGCGCAGCAACCGGATATTCCTTACGCTGCAATCATGTATGTGCGAAGTGATAAAGCAGTCGGGAGGAAACCGCTACAAGGTTCCTCACATGCGGAAGTCTGTTCTAGAGAGGCTCGGTACTCTTCCGGAAGCATTGGATTGTGCTGCTAATTTTGTAAAGTGGGCAAATGATTTCTTAGCAGATGCTTAGTTTTAGGTTCTTGGATTAGCCCCATGGTTTTATTTCTTGTTTTCAATTCTTAATACTCCGCTCAACTATTACTCTACTGAAATTTGAGTTGTGTAATCTATCTTTCCGTGTGAAGTTGGGCTACTAGCAAATGCAAACTTGTACTCTACTGAAGTTTGAAATTTGATTCGTGTAATTTTAGAAAATTTGATGCAAAGTTTAAATACAAGCGACTAATTATCATGGATGCAAACTTGTATTCTTAATACTCCGTCCTTCCATCTAGGAGGTCAAGTGAAGAAGCAACAATACAGATTACTTCACGATTAGATTCATCAAGTAGTACAATCGCATGGAATAAATTTATTTAGGATAATTAAAAAAATATGAAAACGAGCACACAACATGTGTACATTTATTCATAACTGATCCACACGAGTAAACAAATCTTGATCAAATAAATTTATTCATCATAAAGTAGAATCGATCAACGCCTACATATACTTTTCCACGTCGCTCCCATGGTCTTCATCATCGCTACATACGTAGCTGTTTGTCGAAGATCCGTCTGAGCTTTGCGGGAATAAGTCGCACATCTCGCCGCATCCGGAACACTTATATTTTGCCACTTCTTTTACCCAATCCGAGAAATCGACTATTGTGCCGGGTAATTTGAGACACACTGGGCATGGCATATCCTGCTTCACCATGGGAGGAGAGTTCGACGGCTTCATCTCCTCTTTTACATTGGGAAGATGGGTCGCCGACATCGTGTCCTTGACAATCGGAAGAGAATTCGCCGCCGACGCGTCCTCCTTGACCATGGAAAGGGGGGTGGTTGGTTTTCCTATCTCGTTGGCCATGAAAGAAGATGCGAGAGAGATGCGCATGCCTGGATGCGAGAGAGAGAGAGAGAGAGAGAGAGAGAGAGAGAGAGAGATGCGTCTGCCTGGATGCGAGAGAGAGATGCGTGCGTGGGAGAGAGGCGTGCGCGTACGTAGGTTTGGAGGAGTTGTTTGGAGGAGATCGATTGCACCCATCGTGCTTATATGGGACTTTTGTTACGTACGCCAGGAAATCTATAGCCAGGAAATCTACCGTTTTCTTTTTTCTAGGTTGTTTGGTGGAGATAGTCTGGGATCGTTTGTTATGTACGCCAGGAGATCTACCGTTTTGTTTTTTTCTAGGCTGTTCGGTGGAGAGGTGGAGGGGTGTATTTGCATCAAACTGTACTCTTATATTTTAGAAATTTTGTCAAAAAACAATAGGCACTATAGAAAGAAACGGAGTATCAAACTATAAAAAGGTGATAAAAAAGGTACAATCAGGTTTTCCGAAGGGACGTGTTGAGGAGTATGTATCAAGACCATGACTTGCCAATCTAAGTAACGGATAAATACACGTGACCAACTCGGTGACGTTGCATTAACGAAGCTTGCAAGCGTATGAATAGGTCATAGAATGCAACGACACAGGAACGAGTAAATGAGTTCATCGGTAACAAGATCGAACTAGGTATGTGATACCAAAGATCAAATCTCAAATGAACTAGGTATCGAGTGGAAAAGGGAGTGGGACACAACGTTGAAGGTTCAAGCGCTGTGATTCATGAAATGCACGGGGGTCATTATGGGCATCTAGGCCCCGCTGATGATCATTGATACGAGAGGGGTCTCGGCCATGTCCAGAGTGTTTCTGAACAGAAGGGTTGCACACTTAAGGGTGGGGATGCATAGGGATTGATCTGGCACCGCAAGAGAAATCAGAGAGAGAAAGAAACCGGAAAAGTTCAATGTTGGACCCGATGTTGATCGAAGGGGTCCGGAAGGAGTTCCTGAGTGTAAGATACAATAATATATGTATTTTATATTAATTAATTGAATTAATAATAAAACATATTATTTTATTTTTAAAGGCAGTCCATGCCTAATGGGCCTCACCCGAAGGGGAGGCCCAAGAGGGCAAGGCGCCAAGGGAGGAGGGGCTAGCCGGCCTAGCCCTAGTGGGTTCCCCGCCTGGTGCCCACCTAGGGCCGGCGGCTCCCCATGGTGGCCGGCATGTGTGGGCATTAGTCCCACACTGCGTGCCTCATGGGAGATGACCCTCCCCTCCTACTATAAATAAAGGGGCACCCCCTCCCATTTGAGGTATCCCATTCTCTCCTCTCTCTCTCCCACTTTTCTTAGAGTTTTCTCCATAAGATTGGAGATGACTTTGAGGAACTTGGTTTCTCCACCTTTGCACTACCGTCATGCGTTGTTCGATCCGTCTTCTTTCTTCTTCCACTGCTCGGTTGGATCAGAGCCCAAGAGACATTGCCTACACCTGACGTGTGTAGAACTTCGGAGGCGCCACACTTGGGGTGCTAGGAGCTGCTCGTCTTCATCAACATGCGCCTACCTGTGTAAGGCATACATCAGTATTCAAGGGTATGAATACTGTTTCCTGCTCTGTTACTTATGTCTACATAGAATAGATCTTGGTTAACGTGTTCACATAGTTAGAATTTTTTGTTTTCTTCTGCGGAACCCAACAGACCTCCTCATCCTCTAGCTATGGCGCCTTTGATGTGCTTCGTGTCTCCTTGCTTGGGAGATGGAGAAGACCATGATATGGGGTGGGGATGAGAAGGGAATGAAGCTGGGGGAGGGGGTTAGGGGAGAGTCAGAAGTGGGGATTGAGGTAAGAGACGAGGAGGAGGACGATGAGCGCAAGAGGACCTGCGGTGGCTACGATGCTATGGGTATATTTGGGGAGAAGAGGGGTGAGAGGAGGAAGGAGGAGGAGGAGAAGATGGAAAGGGGGTGATGGTTGCTAGCTAGAGGAGGCAGTGGGACGGAGCGAGGGGATTGGGGGGAGAGGGCATTGAGCTAGGTTGCATCATGGGATCCCACGCATGGCTCACACGTACAAATTTGAAGCATATTTTCTACCCTCTACAGTCGCTGACAAGTGGGATACGTGAATAGTCGACATAAAACAGACATACGAGATCTGCTGGTTGTCTTAATCGAATGGCCAAAAATCATAGATTATTGTGGGAGGCCCTTGGATTCCTTCAGTTATTTATTTGGATGCATGATACTAGTAATATAATATTCCCACTATGATCATCCTTATCTCGACAAGTGTGCTGCCTCGGGGCCAGTGAGCGTATGTTCCAGAGGTTTGGAAGCCGGAGTGGCGACTCAAGAAAATGTCGTCATGTTCTACTAGCTTATCAACTCATGTTGCTTGGCTGGCGGAGCATGCAGTTAGTTCACTTGCTTATCTTGTGCAATGCCTCATGGCAATGTAGCATGGTTGCTCGAAAAAACATGTAATCTGTTGCAACGAAAGCCAAGATCTGAGGACTAGTAATAGTGGTTCCAGTTTTGGTGGTGATGAGAAATTGATATGGTGATTCTTGACTTATAGCAACGACATTGGAAATTGGGGGCGATAGCACAGGAGGAGTTCAGTTTCAAAGCTTTAAGGTTTAAACCCGGCCTGCCCTTAATTGGTTGCGCATGGCAATGGTCTTGTTAAAGTATTTGTTTTGAGAGCGCATATTTTTAAAGGGTGAAAACCTATGATCTATGTCGGACGATGACTGCGCATGTGCATTATTTTCTTCTTGAAGGCATCGCTTTTGGAGAAGTTGGATTTCTGGTGTCGCCTTGATGGTGTATGGTATGTTGTTATAAGAAATAGATCGTTGTAGCGGGCCTTTTTTTTGGTAATTCTTCTTTATTTTTTGATTGTGTGCATCCTTATTGCCACCACGTCATTGTGTTGTTGCAGTCACTAGGTATAATTGGTATATTCACGATAATAATATTTTTTGTTTGTCAAAAAATGTAATCTACATAATGCCTTTCACAATAGGTGTTTCTTACCATGGTATCCTAGGTACTTTGTTTATGTGTCATGTCACTTAATAAAGAGAGAGGGTTGTTATATCTTAACTAACATGCAACCCTTGTATCTACCATAGGGGAATAATTTGGCTAGTCCAATCACACACATATATGAACCTAAAATCATCGAATGCAACATCTTTAAAAAACAACATATAAAAATAATGCATTGTGATCATTATTTCTTAAATTTTAATTGCTCTTATAAAAACTTGTTAAGATACATTCCATCGTGTGAAAGGCCCGAAAGAACCATATTCCTTTGAACATGTTGTGACATGGACTTCTTCTATGAAGGGAACTTTTATCAACTCAAAAGTCATACTATCAAGATGGTAACGATCAAACGCATCCTACATGGTCGTAAACTACATCCTTCACGTCAACATAACATGTTCCTAACCAACCGGTCCCACGCGGCCCCACATGGCACAACCCCATACGTCAGTATAATGTGTTCCTGACTAACCAACCCACATGGTTCCATACCGTGCGGCCCACACATCAGCCAACGGTCAACCTGATGACAGCTTTCGTTCGAGCTTTTTGATGAGTTTTAGAGAAGAAGCTGGGCAAAAGTAAGAAAAAATTAAGCGGCTGGAAAAAACTAAGTACAACTAAGAAAACAAAGTCATGAAAATAAATATCTCTACTATCTATTGCGACCAATCTTAGAATATTTGGAATAAATGAGGTGCGATGCACCTTAAAATATGTCGTAAGGCCTTTCATAATGGGTGTTTCTAGCATCGTATCCTATGTACTTTGCTTATGTGGCATGTCATTTAATGAAGAAAGAGATAGTTGTTGTATTTTAGCTAAGATACAACACTTGCATGCTATCATAGGCAAAAACATGGCTAGTCCAATCACGCACATGCATGAGACTAAAATCATTAAATACAACCATTCTAAGAAACAACATATAAGATACACTCTATTGTGATGGTTGTTTTTTAACTTTTAATGACTCCTATGATAACATGCTAAGAGACCCTCAATTGTGAAAATCCTAAGTTTCAATTTGCATTAAACAGAGCCCAAAATAAGGCCTTCTATAATGGATGTATCTTAGCTCATAAGTAATTTGTTTATGTGGCACCATAGTTAATGATGAAAAAGATAGTGTTGTATCTTAGCTAAGCTACACCTCCACCCATAGATACAAAAATTAGCTAGCCCAATTCTATACATGCATGGGCCCCTTAAATGCATGAACCCTTTAGATGCATTCTTAAAAAATAATCCATTATAGTGACCGTTTCTTAAATTATATAAATGTTTATGATAGCGCACTAAGAAATGGTCTATTGGCCTAAGGCTGATCATAGTGGGAGTAATTTCAATAATAACTAAGAGTCCAACTCAATACTTTTGGTGTATGTTATTGTAATATTACACATATCAAGACAAATTACGTCTACAACTTAATTAATATGATATTACATGTTACCATACATATGTTATTTTTCACTATAAAGATACTAGTAATCTAAACTAGTAACATGCTTATGTTACTAGTTTAAATCATTTTGCACTATGACTAGCCTAATAGAGGCTTCCCAACACAAATGTACTAGTAGTAGTCACTAATCAGTGCCACCGTCAGGCCGGCTGCTGCTCCAAGAACCCGTGGTCAACGCACTGCGCAACGATGTCCGTCAGGATACTCGTGACATCATGCTGGAACCTGAACCCCAGATCCAGCAGCCTCTTGGAGGACACCAGGGACGGCCTCGAACCAGCATCGAAATCCTCACTCAGCCTGCAGCAAAATCGTCCCGCGAAGATCTCAGGCCACGGAAACAGCTAAAAACACCTGGAATCAAATGATACTGTAGCCCGATTGCGGCGTAGGCTTGCCTTTCTGCTGGCTTGAACGGTGGGTACGACGAGGAGAGGAGCCCGGCGATGTGGGACATCGGATGGCTCCCGGCGGCGCACAGGTACCGTCCGTGGGCGGCCGGCGCGTCCATGAGGAAGACGTGCGCGTCGCAGGCGTCCTGGACGTGCGCCAGCGGCACGCACCCGAACCTCCCGTGCACCGACGCCAGCAGCGCGTACAGCTTCGGGTCGCCTGCCCCCAACGTTTCCAATAAACCTCATTTCAGTCAGTAATGGAGATACAAAAACTGCAAAATCTTCGGAGCTGCATGGAGTACTAGATAGGTTCAGTGAGTCGCTCACGTACGTGTGACGGGGGACAGGAGGAGCTGGACGCTGGTGGGCACGGCCGGCGTCAGGAACGGGCCGGCGACGGTGGGCAGCACGACGGAGACGAGGTGGATGCCGTTCTCCCGCGCGAACCCGAACGCCGCCTCCTCCGACACCCGCTTCGACAGGATGTAGACCTGCATTTGCCATTGCGTTGTGTCAGAGAGAAGATCGAATAGCATTGTGTTGGTCGTCACAGTCACAGTGCTGTCAGTGTGTGACACGTACGTACCCAGCCGATGGGTTTGGTGGCCCAGACGTCGTCGAGGTCGCGGAGGCACGACTCGTCGACGACCGCCGCCGAGGACAATGTGCTGACGGAGGAGGTGAAGACGACACGCCGGACGGTCCCGGCGCGGACGCAGGAGCGCAGCACGTTGATGGTGCCCCGCGTCGCCGGCTCCAGCACCTGCGACCTCACCCGCTCATCTTCATGCAAGTACAGACAACCAATGATCAGGACACCAACAGTATAACGGTACCGTGATCTGAATCATGCGAGCGTCAGCTAGTAGCGAGGACGGTGCGCTGCGCTAGCTGTCAGGTCAAAACTAGATCCGACAAACACGCACTAATAAAGAGCTCTAACCACCTGGCAGGAGTACTCCTATACTAGTACCTTTTTTTTTTCACGATGAACACACATTGATTAAGCTTGGTCAAATGGTGTACTAGTTAGATTGAGATTTAGCTCGGCAATCAAGAGCCTCCCTGTTCGTAGAGTTTGATCGTAAAACGGAGCGATCAGAACTAAGTCAACATGGAGAGCGCGCGCGGCTTACCGACGTGGTGCTGGTCGGGCGCTAGGTGGAGGTCCATGGAGGCGGCGACGTGGAAGAGCGCGGCGCACCCGGCGACGGCGCCGTCGAAGCTCCCTTCCTCGGCCATGTCCGCCCGGAACACCCTGAGCCGCTCCTTCCCCTCCACCGACGACAGCATCCGCCACGCCTTGGCTGCCACGGCACAGCACGCGCGCACCACATCAGCCATGGCTACATCTCCAAGAATCTCTCTATCGGTGCCAACAATATAGATATACGTACCTGGGTCCCTCGCCGTGGCGTGGACGCGGCGGCCACGCCGCAGCAGCGTGCGGACGAGCCACGAGCCGACGTACCCCGTGGCGCCCGTCACGCACACCGGCGCGGCGGCATCCACGCCGGCGTTCGGTGGTTCCGGCGAGGCGCCGCCGACGCTGCCCATCTCGGTCACTCTTGTGTCTAGCACACGCCCGCGCTAGCTAGCTTCCCGATCTGGCCGGCGCGCTGACGTACTGGGACAAAGTGGAGAAGCTACCCTGTCCTGTCAGCCCATGCTCTCTCTAGAACTGTGTACCTGCGCTCTACAGGATGACAAGTAAAGCTTACGTGGTTGCGCTCTAAACGGGAGGACAGCTGGCAGTTTTTTTTTTCTTTCAAAATCCCACAGCTCTACTTTTTTTAGGGAATCCCACGGCTCTACTGAAAATCATCAACAGAGCTGTAAAGGCATCTCCTAGCGGGCCGACTCGTTTAAGCCCCCTGCGTAGCCAGCGCGCCTAGAGACGTCACCCATCCTGTCCGAGGTGTGAAGATTTTGGCCATCACTAATGGCCACCAATGCCAACCCTAGTGTGTTTCCAATGTCTTTCCACCGCCCTACCGTTTCTCACCCTTTTTTTCCGCCACTTATGGCCACTTTCCAACACGTCTAGCTGCAGGCAATAAAAGAAGAGGCCAAAGACGGTGGACTTCTCCCATCTTCCCAGTGACCACCACTATCTTCCTTCCACCGACGCTCGCAACTGTGGCAAGGGAGATCGAAGGGAGTTGCCGGCGTTGGACCAGCGGGCAATCCTCGACTCCATCCAATCGGTTGGACGGTGATCGCGCTAGCCCGCAGCTCTCGGAGGCTGCCACAAGTTGATATATCACGCAACAGGACCACCGGTGAGCGTTTCTCGCGCGGCGTCCTCATCAATTTCATGCTTCCAAAGCACCTCCGGCGGCAAGCACTGGACCAAGTGCACATTGAGGTCATGGAAGTGGTACGCGCTAATCCCGACGACACGGTTGCGTGCCCGCCTCTCCCAAACTGTAGAGTATCTAGAGACGCAGAGGACGATTTACCGCTCTCTTGAAGAGGAGTGGGGTCTTGTTGCCCCGCTGCCACCGTCAACATCGTAACCAGCGCAAATTTACATTGTTGTATCATGTTCAACAACTTGTAATATGCCTACTATTAATAGAAGTTTCTCATTATAATCGACGGTGTCGTACTTGTTCGAACATTACAAGGAAGTTGCATACATGGTTCGGAGACATGAAGCAAATAGATGAGAAAACATAAGATAAACTAGGAGACCATGGTCTTCTTCTCGTTGTCGTCTAGTCATCAAAGTCAGATTGGTAGTGTCGACGGCACATGGTATTGTAGAAGACGTTGAAGGTGAGCACGTACTTGAAGACGAGGAAGTGTCCGACTCTGATTTGGTGCACGCGGGCGAACTCCTTCCAACCATTGGCAAGGTACATCTGGCCGTAGCGGTCGGATAACACCTCCAAGGACCACTGGCCGGTCATGCCATCGGGCACCCGCAGCACGACGTGGTGGGGCTCTTGCCCGTCTACCATCGACACAAACTTATGTTTGAGGCGCATCTTGTCCCAGTTCATCCCCAAGTGGATGATTACGGTGAACTCAAACCCGCCGAGTTTGATGGCGACGGGCTCGAGCTCGGGTGACGACGAAGCCGATGGTGACAGAGGTGGTGCCGGCGAACCGCTCTGGCCGCGCCCCCACGTCTTTCTCGATGGCCTCGGCTACGACCAAGGCCCGGTGGTCGTCTAAGATGCCCTACACTCGTTCCAAGTCGGCCATGGCTAGCTAGCGCGATGCTTGTGGTGGTGCTAGCGACTGAAAGATGGATGCGAGTGGCCCGTTAAAAGGCCACGGCATTGGATGTCAGCGCGGAGACCAAAACGACGACATTTATGTTGCAGCCAGACTTGGAGCAGCCTACCTCCCTCTATTAATGGCTAGCAGAACAATGACATTGGGTCGCTGCCATGCGGGCCATCGACCCATACGGGAGGACACGGGAGGGTGTGCCTGCTGTTAGTCCCTGACGCAACGTTGGTTAAATTTGATGCACTGATGGGTCGCGTTAGACGCCGCTGGAGAAGACGCAACTACCATCGAATCTGGTCAGACCAATTCGAACAGACATATCATTTAGTTCGTGCCGCTAGAGATGTCCTGAGTTTTTAGTCAATGTAGCGAGACGACTAGATTATTCACGGGTGTGTAAAGTAAAACTAAAACTGGCAACCGTCGGCCAAATTTGAGACAACGATGGATCGCGTCGGACACGTTGGTGAGGAAGAGTAGCACCGCTGAAGGGGATACATTCACCCTTGGATCCGGTCAGATCAATTTGGATGCGATAGGTCGTGCCGTTGGAGATGCCTTAAGGTTTTGCATAACATAGCGACCACTAGATTATTAACAGGTGTGTAAAGTAAAACAGAACCTGGCGACACGGGTAAGCTAGGGATATGAGACCAAGATTTGATGTGATGCTACGGTAGAGTCGTCGTGGTAGGGGAGCAGAAACGTGAGACATCAATTCACGGCTGGTGGTCGATTCACCATGGCCTTTTCATCGTGGGTTTGGCTGGCTGTCGAACGCGCCAGGCCAAGGCTCGCACGACGCGGATTTGGAAGAAGAGATGGTTCGATCCGATCGGGTTAACTACCGTACTACTTTTTTCCCCCACTCGCCGCGCCCTGACCTTTACGGCAAAGCGACACGCGAGCCACGGAAGCGCGACAGATAGGCTGCTGGAATTGGATGGCTCCAATCCGCGGGGTACGTGCGCGGTGCGCCACAGCACAGTGCCACCCGCGGAGACGTGCTGAGGGTCGATCAGCCACACAACACATGGTGAACTTACGGGAAGGAAACCGCTAGTGGTACGAAACTTTCTTACGGACCGCACAAAGCAGTGTACAGAATCAGTGCGTGGCCCGTTTTCAAAGGAGGGATCAAAACTCAATCAATTCACTGCACCTCGGTAAGGACATGTACAATGGAACGGAAGAGAAGAGGGAGTGCGGATTTACCCCTACTAGGTTGGCTCCCGGCACCATCATAGCCGTCGGTTGATTTAAGATTCGTGCAAAAGTCTACCGGTCAAAACTTTTTTTTTTTTGCATTTTAGTGCTTGGCAAAATCCCTATTCAGCCCACTTCCTACTCCCCCGTCTGACGCTGCCGCCCCCACCCCAACCCTCACTCCATCTCTGTACTGAGCCGACCCATCCTCCTCCTCTAGCCCGTCGCCGTCCTCCTCCTCTAGCCCGACGCCTCCTCCTCCTCCTCCTCTAGCCCCGTCGCCGTCCTTGGTCTCCCTCACCCTGCTTGATGTGGACAAGGTCCCTCCTCTCGTTCGTCGTGGAGCAGCAGCCCCGGTCCTCCTCCTCGGCCGTGAGCGGCCAGCCGGCCTCCTTTGCGTGTGCAGATTCCGTAGTCGACGATGGAAGGCCCGATCTAGCCATGGAGGTCCCGGATCTAGGCCTGGAAGGCACCTTCTTTTGATTCTTTTTATTGGTCACTTTAATTTGGAAACTTTGGTTGAGCTCCCTTTCCTGTTGAATCTAGATGAAGTTTCTTAGATGGGTCCATTTGAATCTGTATTGAATCCTCTTAGTTTCTACCAAGTTTATTCATGCTTCTCGCAAAGTTTTTTTTCTATATCTTGGAATCTTTGCAGTGTGGATGTTCCGTGAATTAAGTTTTACTTACGCATGAAACTTGTAAAAATCTATGGTGAATTTGATGTTGGAAAGGTGCATCGAAAAAATCCATATCCAATTTGTATGATTTTGTTCTGAATCATGAGTGATTATTGTATGAATCTTCTATGAATTTGTATCAATGTCTATGATGTATAAATCCTATGAAACCTACCAGATTTGATAATCTTTGAAAAACTATATGAATCATGTATGATTCTTGGCAAAAACATATGTAGACATTATAATAATATTTTGTGAATAAAATATATGAATATCTCTTGAAAAAATTATATGAATATCTCATGAATCTTGTGTGAAACTGTTCACATGTCTCCTCCCATTTCACATCTTGTGTGAAAAATTATTACATGAAAAATCTATGAAAAATAATATGTAAGAAAAATTCCATGATTTTTTTTGTTCAAAATATTTTATCATGTATGACATGAATGTTTGTTTGTTACCAAAAATATTGGTTAAATATTGCTACCGAATATATTGGTACCTAAATTATCTTGTATCAATCAGTCAAGATGAAACATAGTTTTAGTTCTCTGATTAAATAACCTTGGACTGATTCCATTTTTATCCAAATTGCTTTCCCCAAATCTGGAAGTATGAATATTCTGGGATTCTTGTATGTATCTTTTATGAATCTCGACACACTTGACAATCCGCGGTGAATGTGTAATATTTTTTTAGTATTAATCTTATTAATGTGGATTTAAGAAAATTAACATAATAAAATATTTTTGTTGCAAATAAAAATCATGGTAGATCTGTTAATGAGAGGAGTGACAGTGAGATAGTGTTAAAAAATTGTTATGAAATTAGATTAGATAGTGTGTGAAATCTCGTGAATCTTGTGTGAATCTTGTATGAAACGTTCTTGGTATTAATCTTGGTTGATGCAGATTACAGAAAATCAATTTCTAAATTGTTGAAATTTTTTGTATGGAACGATGTTGAATCCTATAGATTTTGATGGATTTTGCATAAATTGTTCATGTTTCTTGCATGAATTTGGAAATATGTGATAAGAGTGCATTGAAACGTCCATGAATTTTATAGTTGCAAAATCCTTAATAAAATTTACCTTGAAAATAATAATATGAATGTTCGTATGGCTATTTTAAAAAAAATCTGTGAAAATATTTTGTAAAGATTCATACATGTTAACAGATAAATTTTGAATAAATATCTGTGAATTTTTTTATGAAACTATATTATAACTAAAAACGGATAATTAATAAATTTAAAATATATTGGAACTAAAAATCTTTCAAGAATCCCACCCTTGTCATGAACAACGTATTTCTACAGTTTCACGGTTCATTCTGTACCTGTAGTTGTAGTTTTGTACACTGTCAGCAACCATTAAGCCGCACACCCTGGATAGTGGTAAATTAAAAAAAATATTTTCTCTATGTAAGAAGTGGGGAGACAAACAACGACGAAATATGTGTAAAACTTGAAAACACTAGGGCCTGAGAAGCAAAACTGTAATAGAATCGAGAAGTGAGGTGGGAGGGTTGTTCTGTAAAAAGACTAGCACGAATCTCTAACAAATAAAGTGCAATGATGGTATCGGGGGCCCCTCCTAGGGGGGGATTGTATTGTTCAGAGAAGACGGGTCTTCTCTTGTCCCTCCACATAATCTATAGAAGACAGTAAAAATAAGTTGTACGATGGATCATCTCTTATTATTATCTCTAAAAGTTAATAGAATTAACTGATGATAGTAAGCAATTGTGTTGATAAGGGAAGACACGAGGTATAATGGAGAAATAGTCTTTTCTTATTTTTAGGTGATCATCAGTTAGCTAAGAGAAGGCAAATTTCTCTTTCTTAATTCTCTCACCTCCAGTTAAGGAAAAATCCGACATGGCAATGCTAAAGGAAGGCTGACATCACCCCATTGTACATGCCCTAAGTAGAAGTTTTCCTAATCCAGACCATCAGTGGGTCTTGGATTATCGCACAACAAATTCGAGCGAGCTTAAAAAGAGAAAATGTGAAATTCTTTTTTTCCTCGGGCCACGAGGAGAGGACTTGCTCACCCACGGCTCCTACATTTCGACGCCGATCTCCGGCAGCTCTCCTCCGCTGACGACCTCCTGGTTGCCAGTTGTGAGGGGAGTCCGCGTGTGCGGACTTGTGTAGCTCTAGGGTTAGGGCCTATGTAGTTTAGGTTTTTTCGGTCCCTCGGCATCTTGGCTCCTGGAAAGGCGACGACAATGATGAATAAAAGTGTTCGAGTTTCTACTCTACTGCAGTGTTCTACTCTGTGGTTGGCGATGGATCTGGATGGTAGTCGGTCCAAGCGGGGATGGCGTGACGGCGGTGACATCCTTGTGGTGGACTTGTGTCCTCGGGATCCGCCGTTGCAACATCGCTCGCTCCTGCGTCGGAGCAGAGCTCAGGAGTTTCTTCAAGAGTGCATGCAGACGGTAGAGTGCGTTGGTAACAGCTGGAAGATGGCGAGTCTTGTGCTGGATTCATGGCCGAAGGCTATTAAATTTGGTTTCACAAGATTTAAAAAGAATCTATTGGTATATCATCTCCCAATCACAGGGGGCACACACACCCATTTCGAGATACAAGTAACACCGTCTCCTTGGGTAACTATAAGCGACCATCTTCTTGGTTAACGCAGTTGGGATTAGCTAACAATATAGAAACATCCCGGCCTTTATTTCTCATATCCAATCTGCACAGTTACGATTTCATTCATGTTGTTGCACATCTAAATTAGTAAATTGTTTGTAGGAAACGAATGGGTCATGTCTTTGCCCCAGCCCAACAAATAACTTGTGACTGCTTACCGAGCAGTCTATGCCGAAGTTCACTTAGGCATCTAAGAGGTGGTCAACCAGCCATGCCAATCCACCAGAATAAATAGCCACATGCACCTACAATTCGCTGGACACTAGCACTAAGCGTATCCAACTCATAATCCTGATGCCTATTGGATCAATTCATTCATTTATCAGTACTTATTTAAGCATTGTTCATACAAGTATGAAAATATCTAGAATCATCCTATGCAAAGTAGCATTGTGTAAATGCAGAGCTCAAACATTTATGTTTGGAGCGACACTTAGAAATGTTCTGAAATAATATGCCTGGTTGCTTGAAGTGCTTGTCAAGTTTCTTACATTTCCATTTCAACCTCAGTAAGTCCACAGTAACTTGGATATCTCTCATGAACTGAAATTTCCTTAACTCATCCACCTTAATTCAAATATTAAAGGTAGAACATAAGATTCTAGAGAATAAAATATAATTTAGAACTTGAAATGGATATCATTAGGTAGGGCATATTGTTATATGTATATGCCTGCATTGCACACCTTTTCATCTAGGCACATAGGCTGCAACATATATTTATCTCCGTTATCATGAAATGTATATTTAGAAGGCTACCTGAAAGGTCATGCATGGTATTGAGTTAAATAATAGAGGTTCATTCTTTATGTTATAGCTGGCTAATTCCTATTGCACATAATCACCTTAATCAACTTCATACAGTTTACATATCTGCAAGGTCAATGCCAAAAGATTCATAAGTGGTATCATAAAGCTTCAGTATATAGCACCAAACCATGGAAAATGCTTCTTTCATATGGTTGTGAATCTTATAATTAACCGTCTTATGTGATTGTTTGATCCATGAGGCTCTCGATCCCTCTATAAAATGGCGAAGCAAATTTTATTGGGTAATTTAGACGTGAAAGAATTCCCAGGTTCCTAAAAACTTAATAAAAGGGAATTTGCAGGAATGAGTTCCTTAAGATTCAGTGATTGCTTAAGAAATATGTTGAGTTACTGTTGTGTTTTCCATAATATTTATGAAGTCATTGACTATGAATCACCAATGCTAGAATTGTTCCCTTATTACCTACGAGGAGGTGAAGAATATTTGATTGTGTTGTACTACAGAAAAAAATATCACCACGTATGTTATGCAGAATACTCGAGTGTGTTCTACTTCTTTACATCAAATGGTTTTGAAGTGCTTGAAGGTCCTTTTGATTGTTACTGTAATGTACAAAATATTGTATTTTATTACCAAAATATGGCGTCGATTTGCATATACAGTTTATAACTAGATCAACATCCACAAAGGATTATCAACGCTATTTGCTTGAATTTATTTTTATTGTGTTCTCTGATTTAAAAAGTGGCACAACGGCTGGTGAACCTGGGAAAACAAAGCCTGCACATTTTGAAGTGAAGGAAATGATTAAGACAAAATGGTAATGCCATATATGAAGTCTATAGCAAACTATACATATCAAGTATGTCAAATAAAATTTCCAACTTAACATGTTAAATACATACCATGACTCATGGGACGGTGCAAGAAAGGCACTATGAGGGAGCAACATTTAATCAAGCATGTAGAAATGCCGTACCATAACAAATTAATAAATTGTGAAAAATCTTGGACATACAAGCAGTTGGTAACATCATCTTGTTGCGTCAAGACACCAGAAACCTTAAATGTGTTGGATTCTCCTTATCATCTGAGGAGAGATAACAATTTTGGAAGTCAAGAACTATGACACCACAAGTTTAGTAAAAAAATCTTGAAGTCAAGAAGTAGAAATAACCAATTTTTGGACCTGGTTGACATCTTTGCTACATAATTTTAGTTGATAGAGGGTAATACTATGATGGCTAACAATAATAAACGTCCTAGATTTTTTTTCTCTATTTACACCTAGCAGCATATTAGATGGAAACTACAGATTAGTGGAACGCCCTAACATTCATGTATCTTTTATTCTTGAGGGAACCTATCATTCATGCATTGGACAATAACAAGACCAAAACCTTAATTTATACAAGGATTTGGTTTCCGTAGAACCAATCAAATACTACTATTGCCTATAAAAAGGATGTAGCTTAGCTAAGACATAAATTACCTTGAGCCCTTGAAGTTATGATTCCCAAAGGCCTAAGCAGACTCCATGACATCCATCCACAATTAAACTGGCTTCTCATCGAGGTCCCTCAGTGCTTGCTACCATTTAGTGGTGCTTGTACCACAGGAGGAGGAGACCATCGACATGGAACCCTTCAACGCAAAGAGTAGGTGTGTGTGCCGCCGGCATGAGGAAAGGGCGACAACAACAGGAAGGCAATAAAGATAGGGAGGGGCTGGTCGTCTCGTGCTCGTGGCAGCACAGAGCGGCAGGAGAGGGGACGGAAATCACGACAACGAGGGATGCAGGGGAGACGACGGCCCTTGGCAACGACGACATGTTTGCAAGAGAGAGTGTGGTTGTCGGCTACGGCGGCAGGGAGGCATTGGAGCAGTAGGTTGACACATCTTGAGGATAGAGTGAGGTAGAGAGAGTGGATGGTGAGGACTAAACGATGTGTTCCATTCCTGCATTTTTCTTTTTGTACGATGGCCGATTGATTTGACAGACCGACATGTCCCATATCATCCATAATGTATCTATCCTTTATTTCTTCTCCACATACCAAAGTGAGTTACTTAAACAATTTATCATTTCATGGTAGGCATGGTTATCAATTTCAAGGTTTTAGAAATAGGCCCAAAGCAAAATCTCTTGATTTCAATTCAGACGAAATTAATGTCACGAATTTCCTTTGGTCCAGGTAATGTTAGGATTACATTAAGATTTTAAACATGCGTGTTTGTTTTAAAAAATTAAATATTCTACTATCTTTTGGATAATTGTAAAAAATTGATGGATTAAAGTATTATCAAAAATCCGTAAATTTTATAGATAATCAAGCGTTGGCTTAGTGGCTTGACCTCACAGTGGTGAGCTTGTCCACCCGGGTTTGAGTCATAGGTGTGACCAAATTAAGTGAAGTTTTATCTAGCGTGTAGTAACAACTTATAGCCAAGGAGGGATCCTTCACCGTTGGTCAGTGTTTTTAAATTTCAGGAGTACTTCATGAAAGATATTTTATCCGTAATTCACAATATTTCATTATTTGAAAACTAACTCCAATTACTACTCATTGACAGCTTGATTTGCCACATTTTCTATTTGAAAACTAACTCTAATTACTACTTATTGATGGCTTCATTTGACACATCTTACAAGAAAACTTGCTATCAGTTTAGTGGACTCGGACTTGGAACTGAATGATGATAATATAAAAAATTGAAACTTCAAAGAATAAAGTGTAGTTAATATTGTTTAGTTATTGTTTTAAGTATTTTCGTCACTAATAATAATATATTTATGTGATTGTGAATTTTATACCAAGACATGTGCGTGAATCATGTGTTACAATGCGTGCTCACATCTTTGGCCTTGAGACACATTTATGTGTGGCTTGATAAAATACCAATAGAAGAGAAATGAGATTTGAAATAGATGTTTTATTGTAGATTATGTGTGTGGCTAGATAAAAAACTCGCTAAAAGAGAAATATTAAGATTCATAATGGATGTTTATTGTAGATTAACGCACGTGTGGATTTACTAGTGCCAGGGCTGGCTCTAGGCCAAGGCAAGATGGGCGACGGCCTAGGGCCTGGCCGAACTAGAGGCCCATTTCTACTACACATGTACATATAGGATAGAGTAGAAAAAAGGCCCATATATGGGCGGTAGAAGAACAGCTAGCCAAGAAGATTACGGCAAGCAGGCACGCACGGAGAGTACCGATGCCTGTAAACTGTATCACGTATGTTCCCTGCTGTTTAGTTTTCTCTCGATGACTTTACAGTTCGTTCTCTCGAGATCGAATCACGCTCATTCGAACGATTGTAATAGCCATGAGTAATGAGTAAAGCTTCCTTGATTTGCAAAAAAAAAAAAAAGAATCACGCTCATTCGGTTAGGCTGATATTGGAGGCTTTGAATTTTGCTAATTGGCTGCAAGTTTCAGGTGTTCTCCCCCTTTTTTGTATATATACATATAGCCCCTTTTTTGTATATATACATATAGCCATGCCTACAAATTCACGGAAGTGTCGTTTCACATGATTACATGGTCACTGGAGTCTTGGCTTCTATGATTCTTGGTTTAGAACAGAGGCAAAAAAACAGATATTATGACCCTACAATAACTTTATCCATTCATGTATGAAATACATTGTTTTTGTCCGTTGGGCCCATCGATGAAGTTCGTCCTGGGGCCCTTGAAAACCCAGAGCCGGTCCTAACTAGTGCAAAATCTTTAATGCGCAATATCTCCGATGCATATAAGGGATATTTAACCTCAACGTAAGAGTTTTCAAAGTCCGTTATAGTAAAACTACATCCGTATGATTTGGAGGTGGAGGTGGAGTTCATAGATTGTCTCACGCAGAACTACAAAACCCCATGCATAAATACATTAACACAATATGTTACCGGTTGCGCTGATCAAACCCAATTTTGGCAAATAAAACTGAGATATCTATTTTTTTCTGAAGGAAAAAGAAGATATCTATTTTGACGCATATAAACTATCGTAAGGCCGTGCTGAAGACCACACCGTGCAAACATTTGCATACAGAAGATATGTTAGCATTCGCTTAGGCTAGCCCAGTATCTGGGTATGGCCTCCTCCTCCCGTAGACGAGGTGAGACTAAACCCAAACAACCACCACCGATCATCAGGCTCCTAACAAGATATACATAGGTATATACAAGCACCTTCTTCTTATTGACCAAATTACTAAACAACTATTAATCCCGAGTAGCGCTTGCTACGTAGATCGAGCTAGCAACACCACCTGAGTACTTGCTACGTACTCTCAATTTGTAGCTGCGCCACACACAGCATCTGGTGCCTGATCAGTTGTGGACCTGCGCCTTCGCCCGGTACATCGGCTCCGGGATCTCGTCGGCGTTAGCGCAGCAGCGGCAGCCAGGGAACCCGTGGCAAGCCGGCCTCCGTCTCCTCCTTCTTGGCCTCTTGCATGCATAAACAGAAATTTACATATATGTAAACAAGAAGCAGCTAGCCAGTTTCTTGCTCGAGTGACGACTCTAATCAACCATTATTTCAAAATTAATGGCAGAGGCTCACGAGTCTGTTCGGCTGCGCGGGCGACGAGGAAAGCGGCAGCGAGCAGGAGAGTGAGTAGGAGGAGACCCTTCGTTGACGCCATGCCTGACCCAGTCTCTCCTCGAACTTCCTTTCGATCGTTATGTATCTGGTTCTACTACTCTCTCTGTTCGGGATTATAGGTTCTACGCGTATACCTAGGTTGTTAATTTGACCAATAAAATATAACTTATATATCACAAAAATTATACCATTAGAAAATATAACCTCTAAGGTATCTAGTGGTATAATTTTTATGCTATAATATGTATGTTTTATTGTTTAAATTGACAATCTAGTTATCCGCGCGGGACTTATAATCCCAAACGGAGGTAGTACTTCGTAAGCTAGAAGACCAATCGAATTGATTTATATGCAGAGGGTTTGGATTAGATGTAAGCAGGTTGAGAGGCTGCAGGCTGCCTCTGATCCACCCTACACATGGTGACATGGCTGGGACGCTAGCGTTTGCGACTACGACCGCTTGGTAAAATGTGGCTAGGAACCAAACCCGTAGTAAGGATTTTATCCTTATGCATGTGCAAGTTGCAAGCTCTAGGATTATTATCTGCAGGTGTGTGTACAAATTATCCAATGCGAGCATGATTTGGAATGTCCGCACGAGGAAGTATCCTGTGCATGCATCTAGCCTCGTGGTCGTGGTGCACCGCCTGGTATATGGACACAAATATACTTGACTTGTATGCACCAATCAAGTCGCGATATTTTACATCCAGAAACAAAATACTCCCTTCGTCTTAAAATAGATGTCTTAGGTTTTTTAAAATTTGAATGAATCTATATACTAAATAGTGTCTAGATTCATCTAAATTTTAACAATTTGAGACATCTATTTTAAGACGGAGGGCGTGATAAATTCAGTTATGTCAGTGTCATGGGACTCAATTCATGGCCCCTTAATTTTTTTTGGAGCAACCGGCAGCAGGATCTCTACCTCTTCATAAAGTAGAATAGAATTCGCTAGTTTATAAGGGAAACTGATCAAAAAACGATACAAACTCGATCCAAACATTTCTGGTTTATAAGGAAAACCAGACAAAAAACCCCACACAGAGCAATTTTCAAGAAGAATTGGCAAAAATGAACACAATGTTGTCTACCCTATCACCCAAGTGACCAAGACAAGACACCCACAACACAAGCGATCCCGGAGCCGCCGCTTCGGCTTTCACGTCGGCCTCAAGGCCACACACCAGCCGTGTCGA
Source organism: Avena longiglumis (assembly GCA_030063025.1). NCBI lineage: Eukaryota > Viridiplantae > Streptophyta > Magnoliopsida > Poales > Poaceae > Avena > Avena longiglumis. The sequence continues at coordinate 48,683,315 of CP125979.1, forward strand.
TGCCTCCGCATATTTTGAGTTAACTGCTTTTTATATAGAGCGTATTTTTCTTTTCTTTTCTTTTTTGCCTGGTTGCGAGTCAAGTATTAAACTAAAAAGTGTGTGACATTATATAGATAGGTGTTGTGCCTCAATTATTTTCAGATTTTGTAGGACTTCTAGGAGTTGTTATCAAGATCGGCTGCAACGGGTGCTTGTTGGTTGCTCTCGGTGAACCTTGCTTTTCCTCGAGAAGCAAATGATGATATTATGTACCCTGCAAAGAAAAAAGAACACTTCGCGAGGTTTCTAGCGACGCTCCATTAACCTTTTTATTTTGTATTTGCACTAGGGCAATGCTGCCATTTGTTGAGGCCAACTCAATTTTTTTTGGAATACCTAGACTTTGCCTAACTTCCATATTTTGGTTAACCGGCGAGGTTTGGTCTAAAAGAGAGTCTGCTTGTTTTTTGGCGATCTACAATATGCATAGGTCAAAAACTCAGCATCTCGGCTCTAGGAGTACCTCCTCTATTTGTGTTGTTTCCGCTAAGGTGAAGAACTTTGGATGAAGAGAAAATAGGAATCCGGAAGACTTGTATGTTCATATTTTTTTCCTAGGGTCTTCTCTATTTGAAGTAAAAAAAAAGTACTTTTTGTTTTGCTACATGTACCCTGAAGCCGCAAGTCTCGACCATATGCTGCCACTGATTAGTTTAAAGAGTATTTTATATATAACCTTAAGAGGACTTTTGCTACCACACTTTTTGAGTATATCTTTAAAAAAAGCAATTCTTGCACTAATTATTCACATAACACCCTAACCTCGACACTCACCTCCCATTTCATATCAAATACCTACTCGTTAGCGCTTACATGGATGGCTACGTGGACATTACGGTGAGCTGGACAATGGGCACATCTGTCCCTTCTTCCTCCATTTCTTCTCTTTTTTTGACAACTCAAAACCTCTTTATTCCATAGCAATTAAAGTTACATCAGAAGCTAACAGAGGTATGATACTCGGCGGTGGATCATCCAGCCATACCGATGGATTTGAGAATTTTGCTAAACTAGCTAATTCATGCGCTACTACATTTAGTTCCCTAGGTTCATGGACGAACTCAATCTTCAAGAATTCTATTGACAAGTGGTAGCAATCGTCAAAAATTGCCGCCGCAATGCCATGTGAATGCGCACCGGCTTTCATCGTGTCAATCACATCCATGTTGTCTGATGCAAGAATAACTCGATTGCATCCAAGAGATTGGGCAAGGAGTAATCCATTCTTCAGCGCATAAGCTTCAGCTGCCAAGACATCTTTCACAAAATCTAGTTTGCAGTTACTTGCGATTACATACTTGCCAGAAGCATCCCAAATCACTGCTCCTGTAGTACCCCTCAAGGAATCTGCGTCAAATGAAGCATCGACATTAACCTTCACATGATTAAGGGGTGGTTTAGACCAACATCCAATTTTCTTCTTCGGCTCAGCCGCGATAAAATTTGATGTCAAGGCTGCTATTGCCATCGCTGATCTTCCATTTCTTCTCTTCTTTCTCACCTCACAGGGAACCAGCGTGCCCTGATAACAGGTGGGCCCAATGCAGAACTCAGCTTAATGTTCACGTAGCTATCCACCAAAGCGCTGACAAGTGGGTCCAACATATATGTGTAATTGACTTTTTAAATTACAGAAAAGGAAGAGAGGATCTGTGAAGTTAAGTCCAACAAGTAGCCAGGTAGCAAGTGCTGCATTTCCACCTCAAAATTGACAATTGGCAGAAGTGCGGCAAGTATCTTCTACAAGAATAATTTGCCATTACGATTCATCAAAATTGGCAAAATATCATTGCGATTCACTAAAATGACAGATATGAAAGGAACCATTCTCGCTGGTAGAAGGACCAAGCGTGTCATGCATGTCACAAAAATGGACATAACAGCGTAGTAGCAATTTACAAGAAAGACTCTGAAGCTAGTGAAAATTGATAGTACAAGCAGCGGCATCAGCAGAAGAAGAAAGAAAAGCATTTGGGCATGCGAGTAGCAGCGGAGGTTGAGAGCATGTGCAGCGTTCTCATACTAGGATGATTACTCCGATTCTCCTTCCTTGAACACCTTCACCCAGTTGTCGACGCTGTCGATTACTTCGCCGGTCTTCTTCAGGTAGCGAACCTTGGTGCCGTCCTCGAGGATCTTGTGCCCAACCCTACTCGTCACGTTCTTCTCCTTTGAGTAGAGCATCATGTTCGAGCTGTGAATGGGGCCTTCGATCTGACCAAAAGGAAATTCCGAGTCCAGTCAGGAGATAACACTTGCGGCACTGAAACTACGTTCTTGCCAGGAATATATGGGAGTGCGCAAGGCAACAGACATGGAGATAAGCTTCAATAGAACTATTACTGACCATGATAATTTCACCCGGTTCTTCGTCTGTTCCCTTCTTGTGTTTTGACTTCAAGTTCAGGTCCTTCACTATCACGGTGCTGTTGTGCTTGTAAAGCCGTACGACTTCCCCAACTTTACCTTTCTCACGCCCTGCAATGACCTGTACTGTATCGCCGACCCTAACATGCATCTTGTGCAGCATAGGAAGACTGTTTGGCTTACACTTCTTCCGTTCCCATCGTTGAAGCTGCATTGGAAAAGGACCTTTTGACATTAAACAGTAGCTAACACAGCGCGAGCCATGTTAAACCCAGAGTGGTACTCACCCTCATTTCAATTGGGCTTGTCTTGACCATAAATCTGATCTGCATATCAAATTTATATGTACAGCTTGTTAGAGTTTCATATGAAGAAACATGATGATTCACTTAAAATAAATTTAAAAAAGGACACATTTATCAGTTATGTCGCTAAACTCACACAGGGTACAGGAGGAGAAGCTGACTGTCCATTTAAGAAGCAGTAGGGTCATGCTTTACTTTTTAGTACAAGATTTTTTTTTCTTTCTCTTTCACTACATAATGTTAGTATGGGGTATAGATCACACAAGTACCAAAGCTCTGTCGGTACCACTTCACTTAGCAGCAATTATCTGGTCTTCACTATTTCCTTTCACCGTTTTGCGGTAGCTATGTTCAGTAGGATTTATACCCCCTTTTCGTATTTGTTAGGAATTAGCTATCAGTGAGATTATCCGATGAAGAGGGTAAAGTCTATGTTCAAGACAAAAGAACACTCTGAAGACGGCATAGCAACGACAACATGTATTCACTACAATCAGTGCCATTTTGGGTCAAAAAATTATAATTAGTGCTATGCTTATAATATATGAATTCCTGCAACATAAAAATAGGAGTTCCTAGAATATACTACTAGTGTGCCAATAATTTTCTATAAGCTATCGCTTGAGTGAGTTGAGCTATATGTTAAATTCCACCATTTGTGATTTGTTACGAATTAGCTATGAGCGAAAGTATTGAATGAAGCAAGAGGCGAGAAACACTGAAGATGACATAGCAATGTCAACATATGTTCAGTGCACTCAGTGCTATTTTTGGTAAAAGATAGTACAACCCGTGTTATGCTTACAATATATTAGTACCTCTGTTCCTAAATATAAGATGTTTTAGTAGGCTACATATTACCTCTTGGAACAGAGGTAGTAGTAAATGCCTACACTACGAGTGTATGAATAATTTTCACCATTTTTGATTGATAGAATGAATGCAAAAAACAATTATGCCAAGTCATATCTGATACTAGTATGTTTATTTTTCACAAGAGAATGCAAAAGCAGAAATGAACATTAAGGTCGGCTGCCCAGCAATAAATCTGAAAAGCATTGTTGTCCCACCATTTATAGCGCCCTCAGCATATGTGGCACAACAACAAAATTGCAGGACTCAAATCAGATTTAACGTATGGTACATGGGGAAAACCTCAATTTAAATACATACTCAAATTTGGGAGTTCGAACATTTTCAATCCCCCACTCAATCCATACTCACATAAATTTCGACATGTTGGTTTGCTTGAGCGGAACAGCAAGCAATGCAGACATCACACTACCGTCGCCACGCTACATTTGTATCCAACTCTAAGATTCCAAGCTCCAACGCGAGGTAGCATCTCCGGCAACAGACAGAGGGAAATTAAAGGAAGAGAAAGAGGCGGAGGCGTCACGAACTGATTACCCCAGACGGCGCCGCGGAGTAGGTGGCGAGCGGGTTGCCCCAGAAGCCGCTGCTGCTCGCCGCCGCGCCGGGCGCCGAGACGGAGAGCGCCCCCATGGCACCCTGCAGCGCCGCCATTCCAGCCATCCCTCTTCCTCGCTCAGCCAAGTCGCGAAACCGCAGAGCAGCAGCAGCGGCAGCGGCAGCGGATAACGAAACGTGTCAGGATGAACTGGATAACGGAAGCGCCGCTAGTTATATATGGGCTTCGACGCTTGATGGGCCGTCCCTCTGGTCGAGGTAGATGGGCCTAAAGGGTACTGACGCTATCCGGCCCGGCCCATGGTCTGCTCGTCTTCTTCCTCGTGGCGTCAGCCGTCGGCGTCACCAGAACGACGCCAGCTCTGCTCCTCCACGCGACGCCACGCGGCCCGCGAGACGGTCGCTTGCTTCTCCGGAGGGAAGCTTCCTGGTCCTGGTCCCTCTCGCCCGCCGCCGACGCGCGCAAGCCAAGCGACACTTGCCGCCGAGGCAAGCAGCAAATCCGAACCCTCCTCCATTTCCATTTTTAAAGTATTACCGGAAAATCTCCCCCTCTTTTCCGGGGGCTTTAGATATCGCGTCACGGTGATACTTTGCTTGGGCGGTGAGCGGTGGCGGTGGGTGGGTGTGGGTGCGGGCGGCGACGTGGATCAAACCATCGCGCCTTTCTGCAAATCTCGGGCCCCAATCTACGGACAGGGGCCCGGAGGACGGCGACGTGCCACCTCCGATATTCTCTACTTCTAAATTCTAATCATGGCGTCATCGCAATTTTTAGCCTGCCCATGTTCCCCCAACGGCCGCGTTTCTCTGCATTATCGCGCGATGAAGATCATATAGGATACGCATCAGCGAAGTACGGTCATGGACAACATGCTACATGTGCACCTCGCCTCCATCCCTCTTGCAGTTGGTCCAGTGTAGCAGCATGTTCCACTGGATCACAGTCACCGAATCGACCCTGTCCCTTTCGCGTAACTACCATCGGATTTATCAAACTATTTCCTGAACTGGTCCTGCCGTGCAAGCAAGATACTCTGTTTCCCCATGGGACAAGTGTGAGTGCGACTACATACACAAGGGGCGGGCAGATTGGGTCCCTAATCTTTCCCAAGATTCTTGCGTCTCTGCCTTTCTTTAATTTCGTCCACTCTTGAAACACAATTCATATCGAGACATGTTGTGATCAACATGCAAGTGAACATTACTTATTTTGTCAGGGAGCAGTGCTGCTGCCTAACTGGATGGATAATAACAAAGGGCTGTCTATTTTATATTTGGATAATTGCCACAGTTTCCTTCCTACTCATCGTTATCACTTTAGCAACATGGCCATGATAAATTATGTTTAATATCTTGAGGGTATCTGGATGGTAACAGGCACCGCCGTACTGATAACGTGGTCTTCTCTCCGTGTGGTGGCTAGTTATAACACAACTCTCAAACTGGAGTAGATTGCAAAGAGTCCCAGGCTAAGCTATGCAGCTATGGTCCACGAAATCTGGAGCGCTGGGGAACCTCTAATCACTCTGAAATTCTTGCGCACAAGCAAAGCTTACTTTTGCTTCACTCATGACACTTCGAACTGGACATGTCAGGGAGTTCCCCTCTCTTGTTGGTCACAGGTCCAATTGATAGAGATACTGCAGCCTACATCCTACAAAAGAGTTACAAGTGAAGCTCATCCTTCAGTTGCCCCCCACACTCACCAACTCACCAAGGTTTATATATCCCTATCTGGTACTCACTCAAGGAATAAAGACATTAGTAGTTAGTGTTTCAAACTGAAGAAAACGCCATGGGGTTCTTATCACTAGTTCATATCCTTGTCAGCTTTGCGGCTTGTGCTGAAGCCATAAGGAGAGCAGACTTCCCTCCTGGTTTTACCTTCGGCACAGCTTCTTCAGCTTACCAGGTCAGTATTGGAAAACATTCTTCTCTGTGGTTTCAGCCGATGTGCTTTCAGTTAGTTGCCTGATAGTTGTTTCTGGTCTACATGTTACCAGTACGAGGGTGCTGTCGATGAGGGTCAACGTGGGCCTACAATATGGGATACTCTCACGAGACGACCTGGTGCAGTAATGGCGATATGTTGCAAAAAGTACTCTGACCTGATAGTGGCAGCTCTATCCAAATTATGACTGAATGTTGTCTTCTCTGCAGGGCGGGTGGTAGATTTCAGCAATGCAGATGTTGCTGTTGATCACTACCATCGTTACAAGGCAAGTTAATCAATGAATCTTTGTTTCGTTTATATGATTCTAGTCCAGTCATTTATTATGCTATCTATATGTAAGCTGGAATTAGAACTCTACTTAATCATTGATGAAGTTCGCAAATTCCTGTGAAATCCAATCTTTTAGACGATTCTTGGCCATCAAATGATACACTTAGTGATTATGAACTTATTAGAGATAATTTTATCAATATGTAAGAAAAAGTCCCTTGATGTCTGCATTCCTGACAGCTGATGATTTTTTTTTGCCTGCCTGTCATTTAATCAACTTCTAGTAATTTGTACTCTAGGTGTACAGGCCTAAAGACTTGTGCATTTTGCCTGTTTATTTCATGTTTCTAAGCATAATGTATCTAATTAGCGTTCTGTTGCTAGTTTCATCTTATCCTCCATTTTAATTGTGTAGGCAAATGAAATACTAACTTACTGTATCAAATTGCATATCCACTTACCTAGCATGTTTTTTTTTACAAAATTAAGACATCAGGGGGACTGTTTATAAGTTTATTTCGAATGAGATGCCATTTTTTATCGGCAATAGGGCTGTCTGAAATAGAGTATTTCTTACGTTTTCCAACTTGCAGGAAGATGTGGACTTGATGAAAGACATTGGCGTGGATGCATATCGGTTCTCTATCTCATGGTCACGCATATTCCCAAGTATGTCTGAGATAAATTCTGTTCAATTATATTTACATTCTTAACTTTCCTCGCTAAATGTATATATGGTTTCCTTGCCAGATGGAACGGGCAAACCTAATGAAGAAGGATTGAGTTACTATAACAGCCTCATAGATGTTCTATTAGATAAAGGTATTTTGTTTTAGTACATTTCAGTATCTGCACAATGCAAACTGCTGCGAACTTCCATTTTTATGATTGTCCTTCTTCAGTGTTTGTATAATTTGTCAATCAGGTATACAACCATATGTAACACTCTTCCACTGGGACCTTCCGCAAGCACTGGAAGACAAATATGGTGGCTGGCTAAACTCACAAATTGTGTATGGAAGACTCTTACACGATCTATGTAGCATATCAATTATTTATTTTCAAGAAAACCTTTTTCATTGATCGTGATAGCTAAATCATTTAGGGAGGATTTTGTTCACTATGCCTCCACTTGCTTCAAGGAATTCGGAGATAGAGTGAAGCACTGGATAACTGTTAATGAGCCCCATAACTTTGCAATCGATGGTTACGATTTTGGCATCCAAGCACCTGGGAGGTGTTCCATTGTGTCTCATTTGTTCTGTAAGGACGGCAAATCATCAACCGAACCGTATGCCGTAGCTCACAATATACTCTTGGCTCATGCTGGTGTTTTTCATACTTACAAGCAGCATTTTAAGGTAATCCAGTTGTAACACAACATTAAGTAATGTTTCTCTTAAAGGATGATAAGCAACAAAGAAATAAATGTATGCCTTTATGTGCTAATTGCAGAAAGAACAAGGCGGCCTTATTGGAATTGCACTTGATTCCAAGTGGTATGAACCATTGTCAGATGTCGATGAAGATAGAGAAGCGGCAGCCCGGGCATTGGACTTTGAGCTTGGATGGTGAGGATTACATACCAGCTTGATATGCAAGCATAAGTTGATTTCTTATGTAACTGCAGTAGACAACCATTTTTCATGCATTATAATTACTAAATTTTGTGAGTGTGAATACAGGTTCTTGGATCCCTTAATGTTTGGCCACTACCCCGCCTCTATGCAGAAACTTGTAGGCAACAGGCTGCCTCAATTTTCAGATCAGGAGTCACAGTTAGTATCGGGCTCGCTAGACTTTGTAGGCATAAACCACTACACGACATTATATGCCAGGAGCGACAGGATGCGGGTCAGGAAACTTGTAATGAATGATGCTTCAACCGATGCTGCTGTCATCCCAACTGGTCAGTCTTGATAAATAAAGATATCATAAACTTCCAATCCATTGTCAGTATTACTAATTTCCTCACTGTATATATTATGCAGCTTATAAGCATGGAAAGAGAATAGGAGAAAGCGGTAATATTAGCAGAGCTATTTCTCCATTGCTTCAGACTTACTCTAAACTTTTGTTTTGCATATATATAATAATCTGTTCGATTGAAAATAATTATGTATTTATCGACTTAAAGGCAGCATCGAATTGGCTGCACATAGTTCCCTGGGGCATGTTCAATCTGATGAAACATGTTAAAGAGAAGTATGGAAATCCACCTGTGTTCATTACTGAGAATGGTAGGTAGCTGAAGATTGTAGTGTTCCTAGCCAATTAGATTATTTTCTTTAATAGAGTCAATGATGTTTGAGAGGTTGTTTATGGCAGGTATGGATGATGCAAACAGCCGGTTTTCAAGGTTAGCAGATGTCCTGCAAGATGATAAAAGGATACAGTACCACAACGACTATATGTCTAGCCTCCTAGATGCTATAAGGTGAGGTTTCATTTCTTTGTGCATAATACCAGAACTGAATCACCAACCCACACATGGTCTATCCGTCCATGGGTACCAGTATAATCACTTTTTCAGCTTGGTAAGTACTCCATAACCTGAATAAATGCAGGAAGGAAGGTTGCAATGTCCAAGGTTACTTCATTATGGTCGCTGCTTGATAACTGGGAGTGGAACTCAGGGTACACCGTGCGGTTTGGCCTTTACTACATTGACTACAACAACAACCTGACAAGGATACCCAAAGCGTCAGTCCAGTGGTTCAGTCAGGTTCTAGCCCAGAAGACTGCGATCATGTAGATAACAATACAGTGTTTCGTTACTGGCCATTTTAAGTGTGCAACTGTGCATAATTAACATTTACACACGCTCACATATCTTGGGTGCAAAAATGTAACTCCAGGCTTCCTGACACGACCGTCAACCATGCTGTTGAGCGGAGTCGCTGTTGTCGTACTTGTACATTGATGTTACAGAAATAGAAGAGAATTATGGCTTTTAAACGCCCCATTTCCATCCGCTTTTTCTGATGTGTGTTTGATGCTGCTTCTGTTTTGTCCCTAAAGATGAATTGACAGTGAGATGCTCAAAAAATCTATTGCAATTTGAGCTATATGGACCATGATGATGCCCAGAACAAGTAAAGACAATCATGTGGCTTTGAACAAGAATGCTGGGGAGGGTGTTGGGTTGCTCTGGCAAGTTCAGGTCAGCATATCCCCTTTCCCCCTGAAATTTCCAGCATAATTTCTTGCTTACTGAACAGGGCCTCGGAGAGGCAGGGTGAAGTTAAATCAGTCTCATGTAAAATGAGAGTATCTTGCAAACGAGTCGCTTGGTCATTCTCTGAGAACCACCGAGGCCTTCCCATCCTGAACCTCATCATCTGAGCATGAAGTGCCACACACACACACACTTGACACGCAAACTCTGCACGTCTTCATGCCTACCCTCCACCCTGCTCTTTCTTTTTGGCATTCTACAATTCAAGTTTTTTTATCAATTTGGCCTGCAACTGGGCTTTGACCCAAGTATATTACAGTTTGTTTTTCCATCAGTTATGGATGCAACTGGCCCCAGCACACTCTGCCCCCATGCTCTTTCCAGGCATACAACTCGTTTTTAAATCAACTTCATCTGCAATAGGGCTTTGATCTAAGTTTTTAAAGTTTTATTTTTAATCAATTTAGGGTTGCAACTGGGATTTGACCCAAATATTTACTTGCCTAATGTATCGTGCAACATCCTGTCTGGTACTCATTCACTGAATAAATACGTTAGTAGTTAGCGCTTGAAAGTTCAAACTGAAGCAAAGCACCATTTGCTGCATGTGTTGAAGCCATAACAAGGGCAGACTTCCCTCCAGATTTTACATTTGGAACAGCTTATTCAGCTTACCAGGTCCAGTGTTGCAAAAACTTTCATCTCTCTCATTTCAGCCGACGTGGCTTGAGTTGTCTATGGTCAATATGTTTACCAGTATGAGGGTGCTGTCAACGAGGGTTGATGTGGAACTACAATATGGGATACTCTCATGAGGCAACCTGGTGACGATTTGTTTCAAAGAAACTACTCCAGTCTGATGGTTTTCCAAGTTATGAATGGATGTCATCTTTTCTACAGGGCGGGTGATAGATTTCAGCAATGCAGATGTTGCTATTTATCACTACCATCGCTACAAGGTGAATTAATCAATAAATATCTACTTTCTTTATGTGATTTAGCTCATTTTTTGGTCTCATTATGCTATGTAAGCTAGAATTTGAGACTCCCGCCTTAATCATTGATGTTGGGTTTCTAACATGTTCTTGATCCAAAATTTGCAAATGCCCTTGTCTAGCACGGTGCCTCAAAATAAAAATCTGAGAAAATGCAAAAATCTTGTGTCTCAATGCATTAATAGAAGAGAAAGTTATGTACAAAGCCCAAGGCCACACCCCGAAATTATAATGCTACACTGCTAGGCATCACCAGGAGAAGCGCTACCAATCCAACCGCCCCTGCCTTCCCGCATTGCTGGCCACCGGTGTTTCCAAAATTAAGACAGCAGGGAGACTATTCCGAAGGTTATCGCAAATACAAGATGCCACTGTGGATCAGCAAGAAGGCTTTCTGAAATAGAGTTTTCTTGCGTTTGTCCAGCCATCTGTTCTTCTAACTAAGAAGATCAGCCACACCTGTAAATTATACATAGCTGACAAACCCAATCCCGACTGGCAGGAAGATGTGGACTTGATGAAGGACATTAGGGTGGATGCATAGCGGTTCTCTATATCATGGCCATGCATCTTCCCAAGTATGTTTGGAGTAAATTCTGTTCAGTTATATCTGTATTCTTAACTCTGACCGCTAAACATATAGATGATTTTCTTGCCAGATGAACGTACAAACCTAACGAAGAAGGATTGGCTTATTATAACAGCCTCATAGATGTTCTATTAGATAAAGGTCTTCTGTTCTCTATATTTCAGCGTCTGTACAACACAAATTTATGCCTGCTTCCATCCTTTTATGATTGTCCATCCTTAGTGCATCAGGTATAAGACAAATATGTAACACTCTTACACTGGGACCTTCACCGGGCAGTGGAAGACAAATATGGTGGCTGGTTAAACTCGCAAATTGCATATGGAAGATTACTGCATGATCTTATTTTAAATAAAGCTCTCGTTCTATGATGTAGTATACTCCTTTTATTTCCAAGAGAAAAAGGTTTCACTGATCCTGGGATCAAATTTCTGCAGGGAGGATTTTGTTCACTATGCCTCTACTTGCTTCAAGGAATTTGGAGATAGAGTGAAGCACGGATGATCCCGGTAGTTTTGCAATTTATGGTTATGATTATGGCATCGAAGCACCTGGGAGGTGTTCCCTTATGTCCCGTTTGTTCTGTAAGGACGGTAAATCATCAACGGAACCATATATTGTAGCTCACAACTTACTCTTAGCTCATGCTGGTGCTTTTCATATTTACAAACAACATTTCAAGGTAATCCATTGCAAACACATCCTTTAAGTACTCTTTTATAGAAAATTATAAGCAAGGAAGAAAAGAAACGAACACCCTGGATATACTGACCATATAAAGAACAAGGAGGCTCCACTGGAATTGCACTTGATTCCAAATGGTATGGTCCATTGTTAGATGTCGATGAAGACATAAAAGCAGCAGCCCGAACAATGGACTTTGAGCTTGGATGGTGAGACATTAAGTACCTACTTGATATGTCAACATAAGTTAGGATTTATATTTAATTGCAGTGGATAGCCATTTCTCCTGTATTAATTGTGAATTTTTGGCAAAAGGGAGTACAGGTTCTTGGATCCCTCAATGTCTGGCCACTACCCTGGTTCTATCATGCAGAAGCTTGTGGGCAAGAGGCTGCCTCAGTTTCCAAATCAGGAATCACAGTCGGTACCTGGGTCACTAGATTTTGTGGGCATAATCCCACTACACGAGTATATGCTAGGAACAAGAGAACAAGAGGCTGATGCTGCTGTCATCCCAACTGGTGAGTCTTGATAAGCGAAAATATTATAAACCTGCTAAACCATCGTCAGTATTGCTGATTTCCTCACTCCTTGCACTATGCAGCTTCCAGGCATGGAAAGAAAATAGGAGAAATGGTATTACTCAGTTATCTCTTCCATTTGCTTCAGACTTGCTCCATTCTTTCGCTCTGTACCTATTGAATTACTATGTTTGACTGGAAATAAATATGTATTTGTCGACTTTCAGGCAGCATCGAGCTGGCTGCACATGGTTCCCTGGGGAATGTTCAAGCTGATGAAACATGTTAAAAGTGAAGTATGGAAATCCACCTGTGTTTTTTTTACCGGGGCTACAGCGGGCTTACACCAGCCTGAACACTTCCATTCAACCAAAGGAACACAATTACAAGGGTTCATAGCATAGTATAATTGGCAACCAATAAGATGTGAGGATTGCGCCATTGGCAGCCAACAAGATTTTTTCCGGTAAATAGTCAATAGTATAATGGGTACCCTAGTATAATTAAGAAGTTTTTTATGGCAGGCATGGATGATGCAAACAACCGTCTTTCGAGACTGGAAAATGGCCTGCAAGACGATAAGAGGATACAATACCATAACGACTGCATGTACAGCCTGCTAGATGCTACAAGGTGAGGTTTCATTCCTTTGTGCATTTACCAGAACGACACCACCAGGATCAAGCATCATCCGTGTTTATTTACCACTATAATCGCCTGTTCATCTTGCTACTTAAGTAGTACTCCGCAACCTGAATTTCTGCAGGAAGGAAGGCTGCAACGTCCAGGGTTACTTCGTGCTCGATAACTGGGAGTGGAACTCGGGGTACACGGTGCGGTTCGGCCTGTACTACGTTGACTACAACAATAACCTGGAAGCATCCGCCGAATGGTTCAGTCAGATTCTACTTATCCCAGAAGGCCGCTGTCTTGTAGATGTAAGAGTGCAGTGGTTCTTCAGTCACCTTTTTTTTTGTGTTGAGACCCTTCAGTCACCATTTTTGTGTTGCTACAGAAATCAACAAAGAACGCTGTCATGTCGATAGCAGCGTGCGGTTCTTCAGCCACCACTTCAATGTAGGAGTAGATATCTATACCCAGAATCTCATACGATGGCCGATGGCCGACCAAGCCGTTTTATTCTACACAGTATGTTACGGTTGCTCTTTTGTATAGTCTTCTCAAAAGTAGAGCGAGCTGGCAGCGAAATGCTCCAGAAACATGTTGTGATCTGAGCTAGAGAGAGCCTGACGATGTGTACAGCAGATGGAGATGAAGACAAATCCTGGAAAGAAGATGCGGCTTTCAGGACGAGAAGGCCCCAGCAACATCGGGTCTTCTGGGCAGCATGGTCCCCTTCTCCCCGATGAAATTTCCACCTCGTCCCCTCTCTGCCCCTGCAAATTCCGACTCCAAGCTTTGCACTCGCGAGTAAAAACGCTCAGGTGCCTGTCTGGGGGGAGTGGGGACGATGTCCATCCATCTAGATGGCCGGTACCTTCGTTTAGAAATATAAGACATTTTTATTTTGTGAACCTATATACTCCTAAAATTGTAGCTCGAGAGTCTCCTATGGCGGTCAGGTCAACCACGTTGCATTGATGTTACAGACATCAAGAAAGAACGCTGTCATTTTTGGCACTTCGATAACAGGGCAGTGATTGATGAGCCACCATCTAAACTGGGCTTAGTTATCGGTCTATCTACTACGAGTACTCGCAAAATGTGACCGGATCTCCTAGGACACCCGGCCCCATCCTTTTCTATTCTAGCGTACGTTGATGCTGCAAATTCCCCCCTTTGACTCCAAGCTTTGCGCTGGCGAGTAGTGAAACGCTCGGGCGCCTGTCCGGGGATCACGTCCATCCATCTCAAGTTCTCAACGCAATTTCACCTAAAGCTTCACCTGCCAGACTTCTTTTCTTGTACGGTTGGGAAGAAAATCCCTACGCTGCTTTTGGGCACCATGTGCCACGCTGTACTACTTCAGTTGGAGTATTAATTTCCTACTAGGCGTCACATGGCAACGTGCCATCTTGTGCTCATATTTTGTGGGTCTACTAGGATTCTGGGGAAACGACGGGCTAAACAGAAAAGAAACTGATAACTGAAGAAGAATCGGAAGAAGCACATGGAAAATGTGGAGGGGAGATGTGAAGGGGAGATGTGAAGGGGCTATATGTGCGTGCGTGCGTGGGCAGAGAGGAAGGAAAAAGGTTGTCCGTATCGAAACCCTCTGAAGTCTGACCCGGGGAACTACGGAAAGTAGTACCGTACAACGAGGAGAGATTCCCGAGTCCGACTGTCCGAGTATGAATGAACTCCTTGCAGCTTTGCCCGACGATTTCGCTGTAGGCGAGCAGGGTTCGCCCAGCCGCGCCGGGATTTCCATGTGGATTTTCGGCTGGTTCTCCGAGTTCTCTGAACGAAGCTGCCGCCGCGGAAACTTTTGCATCCAAAGTCGGTGGTGGCATCTCTTGGTTTATTTACTCCTATCTGACTAGTACTAGGAAACTTCTTGTGGATAACGTTGCAACTCTATCGAGAAACAGAGCAGACAGCGAGAGATGCACAATCGATGTTTCTTTTCCAATAATACGGCGCACAACATGAAAAACAAGCAACTGTGCCGATCGAAAATCACAATTGTGGAGCTTTATAATCGGCAGATTTGCGGATGTATACATGTAATACTCTCGGTCGTCTCTCTCTTTTTACAAGGTATTTATTTTCTTCAAAGATTTCTTGTGGGCCTCTTCCAGGTAAACGTTTAGTGGGCACATTTAACTACTCAAATCTGCTCCTCTAAACTTTAGCAGTTATTATTCCTTAAAAAAAATTGAGCACAAAGCCATGCAAATTTGATTCAAACTAGTCCATCAAACTCGATTCAAACTACTAGCATCAACTAAATCTACATAATTTTAGACGGAATCAAAACTAAGATTCCCCGTCGGTGTCAAAATACACGTCTAGCAGTTCGTTGAACACTAGGAGGACGGAGGTGAGAAGGTCGCCCGACAGTGTTGAGCTGATGTCGAAGCTGTGCGAAGGCCGGATGTCGGCAGAGGAGCTCAGAGGACGAATCATGTTGGTCTTCGTTTGGATATTTCGGTGACAAAATCAACATAGCCACAGTGGTGCTATGGCCTGATTCCGCCGATGGCACCAACGAGCGAGCGGCAGCGGAGCTGCTAGAAGGTTGGAAGTCGACGGATTTTGCTTGGAGGACGAATATTTCTGGTCGTCGGTTGGATTTTTTAGTGATAAAAAGCGACATGACCATGGCGGAGCTATGGCCCGATTCCGACGACAGCAACATCGGGTAAGCGGCAGCAGGGCTGAAGACAGCCAGAAGTCCTCGCATGGACTCGGAGAACGAAGCTTGTAGGTTGCCTGTTGGAGATTTGGGCGAACAAAATCGACACGGAGCTATGGAGCCATGCTTGATTCCGGCAAAAGATAGCAAGCGGCTAGAGTTGGAGTGGAGCAGGAGCGGGGCAAAGGCTCTGGATCTCGGCGGAGCCTAATCGATGACGACAAGGTTCCCCTTGGCGTGGGGTTTCCTCTTACAACTAATTTTGTACTCCCTCCATTTACTAATATGTTACGCATAATTTTGCGTGTAAGTCAAACTTTGTAAAGTTTAATCAAGAATATATAAAATAATATAAATATGTGTAGGGTTCGTAGCATGGGAAATAAAATAATTCTATCGCATGAACTCACAAAACCAAGATCTAATCTATGGCAAGCCAAGATCTATTCTACGAGATCGATGCAATCCAAAGCGTTTAACGAGATACGGATCTAGTGATTGATGTAGTTGATCACTTGCCAATCTCAAGATCGCATAGACGATCCTTCCGGCGCCACGTTCCGGCAGCGCTTCCGCAGTCGGTCACACGTACGGTAGTCGATGAAGACATTTCTCTCTCTTGTTTCAGCAGGGCAGCGGAGGTTGTAGATCTTCTCGGAATCCCAACAACACGACGACGTGGTGGTGGTGGTGGAGGAGAGATTTCTGTAGGGCTTCGCCTTTGCCGGAGCAAGACGGTGGACGATAGAGAAGAGAGGCGGCGACTATGGTTAGGCGCCAAGGGACAAGGGTGTGTGTGGGGGGGGGGTACGCCCCCACCCCTCATTATATAGGTGGGAGGCGGCCGACGAAGGGTTCCTAGCCCAGGCCGTGTCCCCCCAACTCGGCCACCGAGGGGAGAGTTGGAACCTTTCCCACCAAGTCTTCCCTCTTACCAAAAACTAGAGTTTGACTTTTCAAACTAGGATTTGACTATTCAAACTAGGGTTTGACCCTTTTACTAGTGTTGTCCGAATGGGCACTTTAGGGTTTGGTGTGGCTAGCCCCTAGGGCATTGCCACTGTCCAAGTGGCCCCCTCCTGGGGTGGTGGAACAACTGGTGGTCCCTCTAGAATATTCTAGAAGTATCCAGTCAAAACATCAAAACTTTTTTCCGAACCCCGGAAAACCACTTTCCTTATATGAATCTTATTCTCTCGACCATTTCGGATCTCCTCGTAATGTCCTGGATCCAACCCGAGACTCCAAACAACATTCGGTCTCCAACTCATATTCCATATCTACTTAAACAATATTGATTCCTTAAGTGTGTCTCCTTATGGTTCGCGAACTATGCAGACATGATCGAGACACCTCTCCAGTCAATAACCAATAGAGGGATTTGGAAATCCATATGGCTCCCACATATTTCAACGATGACTTCGTGATCGAATAAACCATTTACATACGACACCGATTCCCTTTGTTGCGCGATACTTTACTTATCCAAGGGTCAATCTTCGGTATCTCTATACCTAGTTCAACCTCGTTTCTGATAAGTACTCTTTAATCATTTTGTGATATGACATCCCTTATGACCTAGTCACTTGCTTGCAAGCCAATTTGATGACATTCCACGGAGAGGGCCTAGAGTATATCTATCTGTCATATGAATGGATAAATCCCACTCTTGATCCATGCTCTTCAACACATACTTTTAGAATACCCAATGCCATTTTTATAGCCACCCAATTACGGAAGTGATGTTTGATGTCATCAAAGTACTCATCCAGTGATAGTGATTAACATGATGTCATGGTCGAAGGATTAGGTTACTATATATCTGAAAGCTTGTAGCAAATGAACTCTAAATAACTTGATCTTATGCTATGCTAACTATAGGAGTGTTTTCTAAAAAAAACTATAGGAGTGTGTCCATCACATCATTCTCCTAATGATATGACCTTGTTATTAATAACATCCAATGTCCATGATCAGAAAACCATGATCATCTATTAATCAACAAGATTGCTTAACAAGAGGCTTACTAGGGACACTTTTATATTTCCAAAGCACACAAGTATTAATGTTTCCTATTAATACAATTATAGCATGAGATGTAAACATTTATCATAAACACAAAGATATAAAAATAACCACTTTATTATTGCCTATTGGACATATCTTTAACTGTCTCCCACTTGTACTAGAGTCAATAATCTAGTTTGAAAAAAACGAAGAACTGTGTTGATCAAAAATCACAATTGTGGAGCTTTATAATTGGCAAATTTGCGGATGTATACATGTAGTACTCCCAGACTCTCTTTTTACAAGATATTTATTTTCTTCAAAGATTTGTTGTGGGCCTCTTCCAGGTATGCCGTTTGGAAAGTTTAGTGGGCACATTTAACTACTCAAATCCGCTCCTCTAAACTTTAGCAGTTTCTAGCATATTCCTTAAAAAACTTGAGCACAAAGTCATGCAAATTTGATTCAAACTAGTCCATCAAACTCGATTCAAACTACTAGCATCAACTAAACTTACATAATTTCAGACGAAATCAAAAACTAAGATTCCCCGCCGATGTTAAAATACACGTCTAGCAATTCATTGAACACTAGGAGGACAAAGGAGGTGAGAAGGTCGCCCGGCAGTGTTGAGCTGATGTCGAAGCTGTGAGAAGGCAGGATGTCGGCGGAGGAGCTCAGAGGACGAATCATGTTGGTCTTTGTTTGGATATTTCGATGACAAAATCGACGCAACCGCAGAGGTGCTATAGCCCGATTCCGTCGAAGGCACCAACGAGCGAGCGACAACGGAGCTGCTAGAAGGTTGGAAGTCGACGGATTTTGCTCGGAGGAAGAATATTGCTGGTCGTCGGTTGGATTTTTTAGTGATAAAAGCGATGTGGCCATGGCGGAGATATGGCCCGATTCCGACGATGGCAACATCGGGTAAGCAGCAGCGGGGCTGAAGACGGCTAGAAGTCCTCACATGGACTCGAAGGACAAAGCTTGTAAGTTGCATGTTGGAGATTTGGGCAACAAAATCAACACGACGCTATGGAGCCATGCTTGATTCCGGCGAAAGATAGCAAGCGACTAGAGTTGGAGTGGGGTAGGAGCGAGGCAAAGGCTCTGGGGTCTCGGCGGAGCCTAATTGATGACGACGAGGTGTCTGTCGACGCGGGGTTTCCTCTTACAACTAATTTTTGTAAATCAAACTTTACAAAGTTTGATCAAGAATATATAAAATAATATAAATGTATAATACGAAATGCATATAATATAAAAATATATTTTAAGCCAATTTTAATAATATTAATTTAAAATTGTATAGGTTCATATTTATATTAAACTACTTGGTCAAACAATTTAACTTTGATAAAATCCTATATATAACATAAATTGGAACCGAAGGAGTATACTGCTCTAAAGCGTTAAGGGTTAAGGGCATCCACTATGTAGTCCATAAGACTATCTACAAGCCAAAAAATAGTCCATAAGACTATCCATATACATAGTGGAGGTTTACTTTAGAAGATTTTCCTTAAGGGTGACCTACAAGCTTATGAGTGTGTCCACAAGCAATAAACAATTATTTTTTTCTCTCTCCTCCCTCTCTTGCTTGTGTGTACTTTTATCAGACATATGGGTCCTAGCTTATGGTGAACTTGACCTTATACATTGTAGCCATTTTCATAAGCTGTGTGGGTCCCATCTTATATCAAAGGTTCACCTTGTACATAGGTATTGCCCTAAGGGATCTGCTAGAGATATGTCTACACGAGCATGTCCTTGTAAAATCATTCTCCGATATACCAATCTTCTGGTCCGATGTGACACCCCCACACTTACGACGTTATAATTTTAGGGCATCCACTATGTGTAAAAAAACACACCTTAAGTTCTATGTGGCAATGTTTGTAGTCTACCTTATACATAGTGGAGGAAATATGAGTTGTCTATAAGCTTATAGGTGACCTTAAGCTTATGGGTTGTCCACAAGTAATAGAAAATAATTTACCATCTCTTCCCTCTCATGCATGAGTGTACATGATGAGACATGTGGGTCACATTCACCTTATACACAGTGGACAATTTTACAAGAGAGGTGGGTCCCAACTTATGGCTAAAGTTCACCTTATACATAGGTGATGGCCTTAGAATCGACCGGACGGAACACTATTACTAGTAGTACTCAGGCCATCTCCACCGGGACACCCATCTTGCGGGTCCGTTTGGGTCATGTCTTGAATAATATTTAGGCCGTGGTTTGACATGTCTGCCTGATCTCCTGTGATGGCTTCGTCTACGTCAATGTCTGCCACCGCCCTGGCTATTGCCCTCGGATCCCCGCTGTCGCAGCCTTTGACGCGAGACAACACGCTCGTCTGGAAGGGCCTCGTGATTCCCGCGCTTCGCGGTGCTCGTATCCTCGATCTCGTTGAGGGCACTGACAAGGCGCCTGCGAAGTTCCTCGACACCGAAGAAATCAATAAGAAAAAAGTCACCATTGACAATCCAGAGTACGAGGCCCGGAACTCCCATCACCAGCAGGTCCTTTGGTGGCTTCTTAACACTCTGTCACCTGATGTGCTTGCACATGTCCTTGGTCTCGACACCTCCGCCGAGGTGTGGGCTTCTCTCAATGCCCACTTCTCTGCCCAGACCAAGTTTCGCGTTCAGCAGCTTCGCTCGGCCCTTAACGATACACACAAAAATGATCTCTCTGCCGACAAGTACTTCGCCAAGATGAAGTGCATCGCCTCCGAGCTTGCTGCTGCTGAAAAACCTCTCGATGATGATGAGCTGTTCTACTACGTTCTTCGGGGTCTCGGGGGTCACTACAACGATCTCCGCATCGCCGTCAACGCCAACCTTGTCGGAGCTGCTTGGCCAAGTACATCGGTGTTACAGAAATCAGCAGAAAACGATTGTCATGTAGTACATAGCAGTGCGGTGATTCTGCAGCCACCATTTCAGATGCGCATTGAGATCAACAAGAGAAATTACATGTCTTAAAAGTTGAAACCCACCCTTTTGTTCTACTGTGTATGTTGCTGTTGCTTTTGTGTACTCTTCTGAAAAGTTGTGCTGACAGTGAGATGCTCCAAAGAAGATGTTGTGATCTGAGCTAGAGAGCCTGACGATGTTTACAGCGGATGAAGCCAAATCCTGGAAAGAAGACGTGGCTTTCTGTTTCAGGACGAGAAGAAGGCTTTGGGGTTTCGCCTTGGTGATCGGCCCCAGCAGCTTCGGGTCTTCTGGTGGTCAGCACGCTCCCCCTCGATCTCCCCGATGAAATTTCCACCTGCAAATTCCCCCTTGGCTCCAAGCTTTGCGCTCGCGAGTAAAACGCTCGGGCGCCCGTCTCGGGATCACGTCCGTCCATCTTAAGTTCTCAACGCAATTTCACCTAAAGCTTCACCTGCCAAACTTCTTTTTCTTGGACGTCACAAAGAAAAGAAAATCCCCACACTGCTTTTGAGCACCACGTGCCACACCGGCGGTTTAATTTAGTACGCTTTTCTACGAAAAACAGAGCCGGTTTTTTCCCACCAAATAGCATTATTTTCCGAACGGATCCAGCTTGTCATAACATGGCAACGTGCCATCTTGTGTTGATCTTTAGTGGGACCGGGAAAAGGACAGGCTAAACAGAAAATTAACAAGTGAGGAAGAATTGGAAGAACCACATGGAAAATGTGGATGGGAGATGTGAAGGGGCAGGTACGAGTGAACCGTCGTCATGCATGCACTCAGCTCTTCTTTTTTTTTCGAAATTCCACCGTTTTATTAATAATCGTCAACAACAACAGTACAAAATGTCTTAAAAATAAGAAAAAATGTAAATATATTATTGGACCACCTAATGATGATTATAAATACTAGCACGAGTTGAAGGCGCGCCGCCATTCTCGCCCCTCTATCAGCAAAACTGAGCAAAGTTTGTCGTAATAGAGCCTATAGCAGATAGACAGAAAGTCGACGTGTTATGGCACTAAAGAACCAGCGCACCAGAGCAGCAACCATCGTCATGGTTGACCAACGTAGATCGGAAGAGACTGACCTCAAAACACAACAACGAATACAAAAAGGAATTTGATCCAGTACTACCTCTCCCCGTAAACTCGTAAAACCCGTATCCAAATCGAGTATTACCCTTGTAAAGGCATACAAACCGCGATCTCTAGATATATGGCATTCCCGCGCACACACACACACACACACACACACACACACACACGATCTGTTCTGCCCACCACCGCCCCGCGCCGTCATGACCGCCAACACCAAGCTCTCTCGCACCGTCCCCGCCGAACTGTCCGACGAGCTGCCGGACTGTCCAGCCGCTGCCGCCAAGCTCTCCCACACTGTTGTTGTCGTCGTGCCAACCCCGCCGACTTACACCTACGACGCCAAGCCGAGGCATGCACGCAGACACAGATGTCGCCGGTGATGATCCGACGTGCAGTCATAGTTGTTTTCCTTTGCATAGAGCTTGTACTAGTACATGTACGACTACATTGTATAGGATTACATGTACGTGTATATATTAATCACAAAGGGGTATCAAGTGATCTAAGTCATCCTTGTGTTTGATATTATACGAGTTTGTACGATTTTAGGAAGAGGGGATAGTACTGGACCAGAGCCCATACGAAAAACGACCGGATCCCGAGGACTCCGTCGGACACATGACTCCACACGCCCTCCGCTGATATTAGACGCACCACCAGAGCAAGCATAAGACAGGAAGGATCTTATTCTGACTTAAGGACATAGTCGTCGTCTCGACATTCTGAAGGAGACACTGAAAATAGCCTAAACAAAACACTAAAACCTCCCGCCGGTGAGAGACCGTGATCCACCACACCTCTAAGGTCCTAAGACCGCTGAAGGCGGGACGGACCGATAGTGTCTCCATCGGACAAAAGGGGTTTTGCCGCATTCTCTTGGGAGAGCCCCCTCTCTTGGTACCGGTTCGGGGTGTATATACACTCAGCTCTTTGCCTCTATGTACGTGTGTGCGTGGGCAAGGAGGAAGTAGGGTGTCAGGTGGGATTAAACTTACACTAGATTTTGGCAAATAAGCAAAGTATTCTTTTAAAATAGATATCATAATTTTTTTAAATTTAACTAGCTGAATGCCCGTGCGTTGCTACGGCCAAATAAATAATATGCTTAATATATTAGATAATAAATTTAACGGACATAGCTAGTAGCTGACCTTCATTAGCAGAATTAACACGATGCACATCTCCTATCTATCTTCTTTGAGGAACTTGGCCAACCCCTCTAGGTCTGAATGAGGTATCGATCAGAAAACACTATATAACAAAACATGCATGTGTTGTGGCGGACAAAAAAATCAACATGGCGAAGTCGCAGAAACTAAGCACCGGAACACAATTCAAAAGAAGCACCACAGTTTCGGACGTGGATTTTTGGCTCCCGGGTGCATATGCACCTTTTATTTGAATTTGATTTTTGTCAAAATTTGAACTGCCAAAAAAACATAAAATATGTGCATGTAGAACTTGAAGTTTTAGGTGTGCGCAAAGTCGTTTTACGCAAAATGAACATTTTGGATGGCTTGTGTAAAAAATACAAAATTTGATGGTAAAGTAAAAACATGGTCCATAAAAAGAAGTGATCTTAGTTGACTCATTGAAATCAGAAACTATGTATGATGTTCCATCATGAACCAGATCGATACAAGTATTGCAATAGTTAAATTAACTGAATCAAATAAAATTACCAGGAAATATCAGAAAGTGACGGAAAGAAAGAAACTGAACATCAAAGACAAAGCTACTGTTGTTTACAAACATGGGAATTGTCCAAGAAAATCTATATATATAGGCATGGAAGTGTAAACATATTTTGTTTTATGGATGTGACGTTCATGCGTGGTAGCAAATATAGCCGGGCGTCTTCACCTCTCCGAATGCTGGCAAGTTCCCATCTCTGCTACCGAGTTATTTGGTATTTGCTTGTACTCACGCATCACCTCGTCCATAATGTCGCATGAATTATAACCTCTATAATTCACGCGACTGATCATGTAATTCCATCATATGAATTCCAACCAATGGGTGGTGCACCATGTGAAAAACATAAGGAGCTCATGAATTTGATTGATCATTTACGAATTGTTACAAGGGGTCTAATCAGAATATCCTCAAGCATTATATTTGGATTTCGAATCTAAATAAGTGAACCTAATTCAGTCATTGAGAGACAAACGAGATGGTGCAGACATTCAATGGGGCTCCTTCCTCGCAAACTCCTTTTACAAATGAAGTTAGGATCAGAGAAACTTGAATAAAATATTTGTAGTTGTCACCAGGCAAACTAAAGAGTGAACTGAAGCTCATATATCTAAATTACTGAACAGTAAAATGAAGAACGGATCTAGTGTGCAAAAACAATTCAGCTAGTAAATCCAGCTATATACGTTGGCTGACTGAGGGCACGAGCAGCGGAGGCAGTGGTATGGTGTGGCCTCACGGTCTCCACGTAGGAAATATATCATGAGACCACCGCTACACAAAATTCTGTCCAACGCAGGCTACTATTACATGGCCCAGCTATGTCCTTTTTCACCGCAAATCCCACCCCTCGGCAGGACAAAGCATCTCTCTTCCTTTTCTACAGTCCCCTTTCTTTTTGGTTTCTCTCTGCTTTTGTCAACAAGGAAGCGACTTCCTCTGCAGGATTCCGCTTTAGTCTACGAGCAGCAGATTTGTCTTAGCTGGACATCGAAGGACGACGTGGATAGCTGGGGCAGCAGTCCAACCTGGACGTTGGCCATGCTCTGATAGTGTTCCTGAACCATCACAGAGCAAAAAATGCAACAAATAAACCTACTGCACTGAACCGATAAGTCCCATATCAGACAGCAATGCATACCCATGTCAAACTCATTGCTGCTACACTCACTCGAGCGTCACGCGCACATGCGGCGTCGCCCGCCGCTACCGATGCCCGGCTAGCGGAGCACACGATCTCGCCGCCTCGATGCATGACGATATGTTTCGCGCTTGCATCTGCCGCCTCTTGTCCATCGCCAACAACCCTAGGTTTCCGATCGTGGCGGAAGCACGGGCCGCGTCGGCACGAAGACGGCTTCCGCCAGGGGTCAACGGAGGCATGGGGTGTACACCTGCGAAGCGAGGAAGGGCGTCTGGACGCACGAGGACAAGCGCTACCGCCATAGCGAGCCGATGGCGACTCGCCCAATCGATCCCCTCTCTCCGTGTGCCTGCGACGGCGCCTTGCTCATCCCCGTGTGCGCCCTCTACCTCGTCCTTGCACGGCTCCTCCCCGACCCCAGCAGGACGACGTCACCCGCCTCGACCCAGCAGATGCCACCCGCCGAGCCGCCACCGCCCGGAGCCCTAGCGCCCGCTTAATCTGCCTCGCCGCTGCCCTGGCCCCGAATCTTCCGCGTCTCGGCCTGTTTCTCGCCTCATTGCCGCCTCAGCCGAGCTCCTACTCGCGATCCCCACGCCGTCACCGCAATTTCGTGATTTTTTCCAAACAGGACGCCCTTTGTGGTGGCAGTGGCGGGTAAATACATAAAAAAGCAGGGGGCAAATCCGTCTTTTACCGGCAGACGGAAATTCTGAGGTGACGAACGGTCTCAATCTTTTTAATAGTATAGATTAAATTTTAATAAATCTAAAACATCTGTTTTAAGACGGAGGGAGTAGAAGTTTAGTGGAATGTCACCGGACACCCTAACTGTTAGAAGGAAGCCCAGTGGAAAAAGGATGTCCGTACCGAATGCCCCGTCGTGTGACCTGGGGAACAAAGTAACGAACCGTACAACGAGACGAGATTCTCGAGCGGAGGTCCCAGAGTATGAACTCCCTGGCAGCTTTGCTCGACGGTTTCACTGTACCGCTAAAAGCAAGCAGGCCGGGATTTCCATGTGGATTTCGGTTTGGTTTTCCGAGGTCTGACCGAAGATGCCGCGGAAACTTTGGGTGGAAAGTCGGTGGTGGCATCTATTGGATTACGCCACGGTGACCAGCAAAAAAAGTCAGATAGGAAACTTCTTGTGGATAATGTTGCAGCTCCAGTGAGAACAGAGCAGATAGCTAGAGATGCACAACTGATACGGCGCACAACATGAAAAACAAGAAACTGTGTCGATCGCAGATCACAGTGGTGGAGCTTTATAATTGGGAGATTTGCGGACGTATGCAGTACTCTCGCTCTCTCTCTTTTCACAAGATATTTATTTTCTTCAAAGATTTTTCTTCCAAGTATGCCGTTTGAAACGTTTTGGTGGGCGCACTTAGCTCCTCTAAAATTTAGCGGTTTCAAGCTGATTCCTTAAACTTAACCCCTTAAATGAATTTAAACACAAATTCATGCAAATTTGATTCAAACTAGTCCGTCAAACTCGATTCAAACTGCTAGCATAAACTAAACTTACCTAATTTTAAATTAAATCTAAAATAAAATTGCCTGTCAGTGTCAAAATACACGTCTAGCAATTCGCTGAACACTGGGAGGACGGAGGAGGTGAGAAGGTCGGCCGGCGGTGTTGAGAATTGAGATGATGCCAAGGCTGTAAGTAGGCCGGCAGAGACGGCCAAAAGTCGACGGAAGAGCTCAGAGGACGAATCATGTTGGTTGCGCTATGGCCCGATTCCGGCGACGTCACCAACGAGCGAGCGGTAGCAGAGCTGCTAGACGGCTGGAAGTCGATGGATGAGCTCGAAGGACGAATCTTGTTGGTTGTCGGCTAGATTTTTTTAGTGGTAAACGGCAAGCGGGATCAAGACGCGAAGTCCTCAAATGGACTCGAAGGACAAACCTTCCAGGTTGCCTGTTGGAGATTTGGGCAACGAAATCGACACGACGCTATGGAGCTATGCTTGATTCCGGCGAAGATACCGACCGGCTAGAGTCGAAGTGAGGCAGGAGTGAGGCAAAGGCTATGGGGTCTCGGCGGAGCCTAATTGATATCGCCGGAGGCAACGTGGGTAATGATGAGGTGCCTGTCAGGCGCGGGGTTTCCTCTAAACGGGCCACGACTGAGTATATTTGACTCTTACAACTAATTTTGTATTCCCACCGTTTTAAAATATAAGATGTTTTAGATGTTTTAGATTTCTTTTAGTGTGTAGGAAATCTTCAAACTATACACTAAAAGGCGTTTAGATACATTTGTTTTACAAAACTAAAACATTTTATATTTTAAACAGAGGGAGTAATTCTCTAAAGCTTAAGGGATCTGCTAGAGGTATGCTTACACGAGCCGTCCTTGTAAAATCATTCTCCGATAGACCAGTCTTCCGAGCCCGACGTGACACGCACACACTTAGGCGCAAAATCTTTAGAACCGACCGGACGGACCACTGATAGTACTCCTACTCGCGAAGAAGCAGGCGAGCCCAGCAAGCCACCCCTACAGGTACGCCTGCGCCGACGCGGCACACACGACGTACGTCTCCCCAGCCGAATCGGAGCGAGCAGCCAGGAAGCTGCCCACGGCCAACTCACCCCTACACGCCTAGTAGTACACCCCAGCCTGTCCCCCCTCCGTAGCCTTCCTCCCTACCCGAATTCTGAAGCTGGCGGCATCCCATCGGCACCACACACGTGACCCCGATCCCCACCGTCCCCTTCCCGCCCGCGCGTCCCGCGTGACCGGCACCTTCCCTGAAACCCACCGAAGCTCCCTCCTTCTTCCTCCCCACTATTTATTCCCTCCCCTCCCCCACACTCTCCCCAAACCAAGAAACCACCATCCATCCATCGATCACAACTCAACTCAGAACCAACCAAGCAATCAGCAAGCACCGATCTTCAACCAACCCCCCTGCCATGGCTTCACACCACCAGCAGCAGTCCCAGTCGCAGTCGCAGCAGTCGGTGGGGTTCGAGGACTACCTGCCGGTGATGGCGGAGCGGCTGGGGGAGGAGGGCCTGATGCAGGAGCTGGCGTCCGGGTTCCGGCTGCTGATGGACCCGGCGTCGGGCCTGATCACCTTCGAGAGCCTCCGCCGCAACGCGCCGCTGCTGGGCCTGGGCGGCATGTCCGACGCCGACCTCCGCGGGATGCTCGCCGAGGGCGACTTCGACGGCGACGGCGCGCTGTCCGAGATGGAGTTCTGCGTCTTGATGGTCAGGCTCAGCCCCGACCTCATGGACGAGCCCCGGAGGTGGCTCGACGACGCCGTCGCGCAGGCCTCCCAGTTCCTCTTCACCAGCTAGAGGAAGTAGAGTAGATTGTTCTGTGCGTTGTTCATAGAGTCAGGATTTATTCAAGAAGAAGGCAGGCAGGCAGGCGCTGTCGATTGGTTTTGTTCATGGGTTCTCCGCGTGTATCTCTCTGAGGTGAATTAATCGACATAAGCTTCTCTCTGCGTTTTCAACCGTCACATATGGCATTGCCCCTCTGTTTTTGGAAAATACTAGTACTGTATACGGTTCTGCAATCACCGATAATCCTATACTGGGCTTCTGACGACCATCGATCGTTCGGTACAATCAACCCATAGTGTCGCACTAGCAGAAGAAAAGGCACGATTTCTTCGATCATCGTCCCAGACCATTTGGCCAGAAATTGGATCGCGTCGCAGGACATGGGGAGGACTCTGGGGGCACTCACAGAGCTCAGCAGCCTCGTGGTCGTGGTGCCCGCCCCAAGGTCAACAACACGAAACCACCGTGCCAACAGCGCGCGGCCGCCGTCCGGGAAACTCGCGACCCAGAGCGCATGTAGGCCCAACCTCAACGCGCCGAAGATGTCAATTTCTACTCGTAGTAGTGCTCCGTTCATCAGTGTGTGTTTTACTCGGTCCTCTAAGCTGATCTGAGCTTCTGGAAATGAAAGGCCGGTCGACGCCGACGTGACATTTAATTTTTTTCAACGGGACGATGCCGATGCGGACGTTTTTCCACCGTGCGTGCGTGCGCGCGCTCGCTGTTGCTGCTACCGACTCCGCGTTCTGTCACGAAACTCACCGTGTAGTGGCAATGGGAAAGGGAAAGTCGAGTAGGGTAAGCAAAGGGAAGTGTGGGCCCGGGGCAGGGGAGCTTCCTTCTTGTTCCGGAAAGGCAGCCGGAAGCTTCAAAAGCGTGGGGCTGTGGGAAAGCAGCAGCAGCAGCCGGGCCACGAAAGCGACGGTGTCGCCGCGGCGCACGAGGGGAGGGGACGCAGCTGGGCAGCCCCCCGTCCACGTCGTCGTCGTGCTACTACGGCGTAATAAATGCTCTTCGGATTTTTGGGGATTTGGACCGTGCCGTCGGCGTCGGTCGACGACAGTACATGCTGCCCCTGTCCAGCCTTGCTCCCCGTCGAGCCCGTGAGCTTCGCGACCAATTTCGCGATGGACTTTCTGCCGTTGCTCCCGGCCGGCGAGAGTACGTACACGAGACGGCTTTTGTATCGCGTCAACGCGTCCAGCGCCGACCGAACGGGACGTCCAAGTCAGATCGGTGGTGCATTGATCAGCGAGCCAGACGCCGGTGCATGAACCGGGAATTTTCGTCTCTGGTACTACCGGGAGAGCCTGGTTCGATGAACAGCGGGGACGATCAGACGCGTTGCCCGTTGCCGCCGGGAATGGGCCACGGCACATCAATCAATCAGTCGATCGGCTGGTCGGTACTGTCGCCCAAATGATTATTAGACAAAAATAATGTAGCGCACGTTTAATTTGTTCTCTGCGGTTTGAATTGCTGGTCAGTTTGGGTACGTGCACAAATTAAGCAGAGAAAGATTCTTGGTACTCCCTCTGATCCATAATAATTGACTATGATTTGTCGAAATTTGGATGAACCTATATACTAAGTAGTGTTTAGATTCATTTAAATTTAAACAAATTTGAGTCAATTAATATGGACATGAGGGAGTACTAGCACAAAATAATTGACTTTCTGTAACCCTAGGCGGCGGTGCAGCTCAGGAGGTGCTGGTCCGGCGTGGCCGGGTGATGGCTGGTGGCGGCGTCGACATGGTGGCGCCGACAAGGCGGGGCGCCATGGGTTCCGAGTTCCGGCTACTGTCGCCCAGATCCGCCATCTGGCGGGTCCAGATGGGCTTAGCGGGCATGGCGGCATGCTTTCACGGAGTGGAGGCGACGGTTCTAGATCGGGGACGACGGCGTCGTGCCCGCTTGTTGGCGAGTAAGGCTTTATGGGCCGCCGGCTGGCCCCGCCAAGGCCTAGTGTGCCCTCGCTCTGTCCGACGACCGCCTCTCGGCGGTGGAGGTGGGCTCCTCCCGGTACGCAAGGTCGCTTCTCCCGGTCCGTGATGTCGTGTTCGTCCTTTTGGTCGCGAGCCGCTCACGGCGACGGTTGGTGACTTCGATCGTGGGCGCGCGTGTTGGGCGTCGAAGTTTGGTGGTGATGCGCCGTTGTGCGGTATTTTTGTGGACAAGGGGGAGAAATCTCCGGGTCGTCGTACCGACGCTGATGCCGCGTTCGAGTGGCACCATTCCTTCCTGGAGGGCGTCTTGGAAAGCCTCTGTCCATTTTATTCTGAGTGTCGGGGGAAATCCTAGGGCCAGCGCGTCCGGGCAGCAACTCCGTGTCGACGGTGCACCCCTTCTTGAAGGTGCTGCTTGATACTCGGCGCTATGGGGTGCTTGGGAGTGTGGTGGGCATAAGTTGAAGGGTGCAACGATCGCGAGTCATCACCTTCTGTCAATTCACCATTGTCTTCATTTCTTTTTCTTTGGACATGTTTGTGTTGTTGGCCTAGCTTTTCTTTGTTCGGACTCTTGTATAAGTGTGTGTGATATATTAATATAGCGGGACAAAAAACTATTTCGAGAGTACTAGCACAGTGCCTGCCGGCTGCCCTTCCTGGCTGAGGTGTGCCCAGCTGTAGCATCGTCCACCACCGGAGCTAAGCTACCGCGCCTTCCTCTCCTCTACCCTACGGCCTACGCGCACTTGTTTATGCCGCGCCATTTGCAGCATCATCGCAGCACACTCATCTCTGTCACAATATTGAACACCGGGGTGATCGATTGGCATTGAGCTGGACGATACGCATACCACACGACACGAGCTGGTCTAGTCTAGTCTAGTCGCATTGCATCGATCCTTCCTTCCTTCCTGCACGTACGGTTGCACATACAGTATCTTCCTGGCGCGCAAAGATTCCCTCAACATCTTGTCCCCGTGCCGGCCCTGGCGACGGCAGCTAGCATCCATCATTCGCATCAAACTGACAGGAGCTGCTCTGACCTCTGACCTCTTCATCTTGATCTCTCCTCGTCGACCATCTCATTATTATTTGTATCCCTTGCAACGGCACAAGTGAGTGAGGCCTGCCCCCTCGCAAAAGAACAGGTGCTGCTTCAGACAGGGCAGTGAGTCAGATGTGCGCTCGCACGCTGCGGCTGACGAACCGAAGGCCGAGATGAGCTGTCCACTCGCCGGAGGCACGCACAGCTGTGTGTCTGCGTGTGTAGGCTGACACCGCCATTTTTATACTACTAGAGCTACGAGCGAGCTTCTTGGATCCTTCTCTCCTCCCCCGTGCGTGCGCTTACGTCGCCACTGTGGATCATCACCGCATTTGACTAAGCAGGAAATTAAAGCATCGGATCACGAGCTCGATCGATCTATCTCGGGCTAGGAAATACAGTAACGCATGGATGGATGACGCTCACGACTGGCCAGTGTCTACTGTCTGCTAGTGCAGTAAAGTAATACCACGCTGAGCGTGCGCACCTTCAGATCGAACCAGTGACACAATCAATAGTAGGAGTAGTACGACTTTCGTCGATGTAGCTTACCTGCACTTGTCCGCGCGTTGCCCGCGCAACTTGTTTTATAAGCGTACAGTTGTGCGTTTGTGCAGAGAAGATGCCAGCAGCAAAACGCAGCGATTAGAAATTAGCAAGTGCCGGGGAGAGGATACGATTATATTCCAGGGCCGAGCTGTGCTCAATCACCCATTAAATTAGGCTGGGTCACTGGACAGACACCGTTAACGCTAAGCCGTTCTGTCCTTATCCTGATCTGGCCGGGAACATGAATCGTCTGCGATGCTCAGCGAGCGTCACTCACACAATTGCTCGTGGACAGATCGAGAAGATTGTTCCCCCAGTGCATTATCCACTTCCCTTTCTCTCCCCCTCCCCAAGACTTTCAGTTAAGTCCGAGACTTGCCGGCCGGCTGCTTCTGCTTGACCTGGTTGGCTATACGATCGCAGAAGTCCAGGGAAGGAAACTTAACTGAAAAACGAATACGTAACACGAGACTTCTCCATGCCCACCTTCCGTCGTTGCCTCGTTGGTTTGTGTCCAAATGCCGTAAACCGACCGACCGCGCTGCACGCGCAGTTGCTTTGCGACTGCGTTGAAATTGCATGCCCGTGTGCGGCATGCATGCTGCCGGCGGCCGGGTTCCGACTTCCTCGGCAGGAAGGAAACTGTGTCTAAAGTCGCAACCTAACGCAGAGTCGGCGCATTTTCTAATCATTTATTTTTTCTCGAGAGAGAGTCTTGTTTTTTTTTTTCAGTGAAAAAATGAGTCTGAGCCGGACCATGCAGTGTCTGAGAATTCCTATCTCATGGTCGTTTCCCCGGTACTGCGCGAGTTGGACCGGCCCAACAAGGTGATCTCCTTTCTTCTCTCTGTTTTTTTCCTTTCATTTAGGTTTTATTTTATGTTACCTACTTTTTTGTAAGAGATGTAGCCGGTAAGCTTGGTTTTACTTGCTACCAAAGATGCACTTCGGCAATTAGAATTCTTTTTTTTTTTGAGGGAAATTCAGCTCTTTATTGATCAAAAAACATCAATACAAAGTTTCTCCCTGATAAACTCCGGGCAAATTGTGAAAAACGAAAAGCTACCCAAGTGTTCCGCTCTACGCGCCAAGATATGAGCTGAATTATTACACAGACGATTAACATGTCGAAACGAAGCCGACAATAAAGGACGGACCAGGTTCTTGATATCCTCCACAATCACACCAACCAGAGAGCGATCTCGAGCAGGAGAGATGATCCGCTGAATAACAGAAAGACAATCCGACAGTACGATGATCTTGTCCCGTCCTTCATCTCGAGCAAGGGTGACTCTCGATGGCTAGTGCTTCTGCGATTTCTGGCGAGGTAACCTCATCACGAACTGTTGTATGCCTGAGAAGACTCCGTTGTGGTTCCCGATTACGGCCGACCCCCATTCGACTTGTAGAAGAGAACAATGCAGCATCTACATTGATAACAACCACACCATCCTGCGGACTCCATTGTTGGGGAGAGGTAGAGTCACACCGACGGATAGTTGGAGGTAAGAAAAGATGTTGCAAGATCATCGCAATATCTGAATTAATCTGTATAACCAAAGCGTGCGGTTGTTTTAGAGGCTCCCATTGCGAACCTCGTTACGTGTGTTCCAAATATGCCACACCGTCACAGCCAAGTGACACTCGCGATCATCCGCCCTTGCCAAGAAGTCGAACAGCCAAACCTTGATATGGGTGAACTCCTTGCGGCAGTGGACCGGGTAAGATTTGACTCCTTTCCACACCTGATATGCGTATGGACAAAACAACATTGTATGTTCCACCCTCTCCTCCCTGTAGCAGAATACACAGGCGTCTGATGCAGGTATATGTCGACGGCAGAGCTGGAAACCAGTTGGAAGACAATCATGAGCCAAGCGCCAAAGCGTGATGAGCATTTTCCCCGGTGCTTTGATTTTCTAGAGGTTTTTCCAACTCTCCGATTCATCCGCCGGGTTTGCCTGAAGACCTCGACCCGAAGCACTCCGCTGCCATGTTGTATGCCGAGCGCACAGTATAAATACCAAAGCGTGCATAGGGCCAGGAAGCAAAATCATCGCCCCCAAACCTGCTCAAGGGAACTTGCAGAATTTGAGAAGCGATCCTTTCCGCAAAGAAATGACGAACCGATCCTCATCCCAACTCCCGTCTCATTGTTCAGAAAATCCACCTTAGCGTTTGGCGGGAGTGGAGCCAGTCGAGATACGATCCGGTGGCACCCAGAATCGATTATCTCGGTATATTGGTGGTACAACCATCTCCAATACCCCATCTCACGCCTAACCGAAGAATATCCCTGCCGGCAAGGATACTGCGCCAGGTGAACGAGGACGAGCGCGGCCTGGACGCGGTCCAGAAATCACCATCCGGGAAGTATCTCCCTTTCAGGACACGGGCACAAAAAGAGCTCGGATCCGTCAGCATCTTCCAAGCCTGACGGCCCAACATAGCCTGATTGAAAAGCATTAGGTCTCGAAATCCCATTCCCCCTAAGGATTTTGGGGTAGCCAGACTATCCCACGCTTTCCAATGCATCTTCTTCTTCCCCTCATCGACACCCCACCAGAAATTTGCAATCGCTTTCCGCATATCAGTGCAGGTCGCAATTGGGAGTTGAAAGCAGCTCATGATGTATGTGGGTATCGATTGTATGGAACTGAAAATCTCCTTGCCCTTACGCGAGAGGGGTATCCCAGAAGCAATATTCATCCTCTTCCACATCCGATCAAAGAGGGACCGAAACGTGCCAGTTGGTGAGTTCCCAACGTCTGAAGGCATTCCTAGATAGGTTTCTTGGAGAGCCTCACTTGCCACGCCAAACTGATTTTTCACTGTATCTTTAATGGCTTGATCATAGTGATTCCCGAAGAAAATGGTAGACTTATCATGATTAATCTTCTGCCCCGATCCTTGACAAGATCTGACCCGAGAAAGTTGAGTCTTCGACACCGCCATGATCACTTTTAGCAAAAAATATACTATCATCTGCAAAGAGCAAATGGGAGACCGATGGCCCATTCCTGCCATTCCGAATCCCCTTCAGTTCCCTAGAAATATCTTTGGTATGAAGCAGGCAGGAAAGTCCCTCTGACCATGGTGACACACCTCATCACTGAATCGATCCACCTCTGATCGAAGCCCAATTTCACTAGGCATCCATGCAGATAACTCCATTCGATCCTGCCATAAGCCTTCATCATATCTATTTTCAGGGCAAAGTAAGGTTTCTTCACCCGTTGTCTCTTGATAGAATAGAGGCACTCATAAGCAACTAAAGCATTGTCCGTGATAAGCCTCCCGGGCACAAATGCACTCTGCTGTTCAGAGATTATCGTTGGCAAGATAATTTTTAGCCGGTTAGCAATAACTTTAGATGCAATCTTGTACAGGACATTGCAGAGGCTAATGGGACGAAAATTCTTAAGGTTGTCAGGGTTTGTTACCTTGGGGATCATGACAATAACCGAGTCGCAGAGTCCCTCAGGAATCGCCTCCCCCATCAGAAAGCCTCTCACTGCTGTACAAATCTCTTCCTTGAAGAAATCCCAATGAGTCTGATAAAATAAGGCCGGAAAACCATCTGGTCCCGGTGCTTTACATGTGATCTTGTTGATGAGTACATGTACATCCGCGATTCCACAGCCCTCGAGTCTATGTATAGTTTTTACCGCACTATTGTTAAGGAATATGGTAATATGTACTTGAGAGAGCGAATGACGGAAGACACTGCACAACTTCTATTTATCAGCGAGGCAAGAGGATTTTCTGGCATGCTTGGTAGCATAGTTTGCATGCATTGAGAGTAAGGATGGCAATGGGTAGGGTATGGGGCGGGTAGAGCAATACCATACCCATACCCTTATAGCTGATGGGTACAAAAGTTTACCCATACCCACACCCATGGTTATAAAACTTTACCCATACCCATACCCGACGGGTACCCGTGCCCAACGGGTATCCATTGGGTATATCAAACATACACAAGTCGTTCACAAAATTGTATTCATTGATGGCACATTTGACAAAAAAATTCAATTATCTCATATAAATGCCAATTTAGACAAGAACACTCGGACTACAATTGACATAGTTCACAGACGAGACTTAACATAGTTCACAAATTAACATAGTTCATGACAGACTTGGAAAAAATAAAAGCCTAGAAGTTACAAATAACAACCAATTGACGTCATACTCTCATTCAAAAGCCAACATTTAGAACATCAGCACTTCAACACCCATTAGCCAACACAAGCGGAAGTTACCACTAGACTGCACAAACTGTATCTACAAACAGCAGCTAGCATGCAGCAATAGAAGAGACGTCAGCTACAACCCAGAAGAAATATCAGCCATGAGCCACCAACCAAGAAAGCAGATGTATCTTCACTCTTGAGTGATAATTGCAGTAGATTCATCCTACATGTGAACCAAATGGCAGAAACCATAAGTAAACTATGCAGCTATAATCCTAAAATCTTAAGATCGAATCATTTTAATAATTTACCATCTCTTCTTCATCATACTCAAGAACACTCTGAAAGGTAGCGAAGAGAGTAGAATTCCAACCACCTGTTGAATAACCAAAAATAGTATGTAAATGGCAAGTTACTTACAAAGTAAAGAAAGAAATGCAAGTACAGAAACATATTTACCTAACAGATCAGCACGAGACCAAGCTTGCATGCACATGAGAGTTTCAGCTACATTAGGAGTAAGCCTACTATGATGTGCACTAAGTACTCTTCCACTAGTACTAAACGCACATTCAGAAGGCATAGATGTTATGGGAATGGGCAATATATCACGAGCAAGTTTTTGCAAGGTAGGAAACCTCGAGCCGCAAACCTTCCACCAATTGATGATATCCAATTCTTGTGTTCTAGGTAGACTAGCTTCTTCCAAATACATGTCCAATTCTGTATGGATTGATGAAGAAGGGGCGGTTGGGCGATTAGACATATACAGATCATAAAGTTTCATGGCTTCATCTTCTTCTCCATCTGGCTCAGCAATAGAAGCATCAAATGTATCCTCATCTTTATATTGCTGCACTAATTCAACCAATAACTTCCTCACCTCTCAATTTCAGTTGTTGCATGTCGTCTTCCATAGAGGGGACCATAAAGAGCATTGAGAATATGAAGTTTGTACCTTGGATCAAGAACTGTTGCAACGGACATAAGACCATGAATATCTTTCCAATACTTCTCAAACTTATCCTTCATTTCTTCAGACATTTTTTGTATAATCTCAATATCACTCTTGCCCCATTTCCTTATTTCTAAGCGGATTGTGATCACTTTAGGGAAAAAAATGTTTGCTGTGACATACTTGGTGCCCGAGAATGACTCGGTGATATCAAAGAAAATCTTCAATCTATCACATATTTCTTTCGCAAACTTCCAATCATCTTTGGTTGGGCAACATTTCAATTTCTTTTCACGCGCCTTCAATTTTTCAAATATCTCCATGTATTGCAAAGCAATGCTAATCATGGTATAAGTAGAATTCCATCTAGTCTTACAATCAAGAGTTAACCTTTTGCTATACTCTATGTTCAAAGTTTTTGCCATCTTTTCAAACCTCTCATGCCTTTTAGGTGTAGCTGACCAAAATGCAACACTATCACGTACCCTATCTATACCTTCCTCTACTTCCAAGACACTCATTCCATCTTTCACAATTAAGTTTAATATGTGAGCAGTACAACACATATGCATTAATGTACCATTCAACATAAGAGAGCTTGTATCCAGCTTATCTGGCAATATAATCATAGCCTTGTCATTTGATGTACAATTTTCCAAAGTGATGGTGGAGATCTTCCTTTCAAGGTGCCACTCAACAAGACATTCATGCAATGCTTCACATATAACCTCAGCTGAATGTGGACATGGCATAAGCATGGAAAGGTAATCAGGAGTATTGCATAAGCATGGAAAGGTAATTGCTAATATTTAGTATTGACCTATGTACATATTTTTACCTCATAAGAAAACTCTTTAAATTCCAAGAATCATCTATATAGTGCGCGGTAACAGCCATGTAACCTATCTTTTGATAGCCCGCTGTCCACAAATCTGTAGCGATAGCCACTCTATGCTTGAATGTTGCAAAATAATTCACCATCTTCTCCTTTTGAGCAGAATTCATAGCCACAATATCACTCCTAATAGTATTTCTGGACACCATCTTAAACAGCGGCTCTAGAGAAGTACAAAATCTACGAAAACCACTATGATCCACAATAGATAAAGGGTATTCATGTTCACATATCATCAATGCAAGATCTCTCCTAGCCTTCTCTTGGTCAAAAATAACATTTTCTATTGTCACTTTGCCACCTTCACCTTTCGTCAACCTTAATTTTTGTTGCTTTGGACCCATGGGTGCATGCCTAGCAGGACAAGATTCCAAATGTAATTGCAAGTGATTTGTGCCAGCTCTAGGCCCTGCAGCAAATGTTTTGTGACAATAATTGCACTCAGCCTTCCGTTGTCCCTTTTCAAATTTCTCTTGCATCTCAACCCATACAGCTGATGTTCGCTTCCTCTTAGAACCAGCACTGCTAGATGTAGCTTGGGATGTTGGGCTAGTAGCTTGAGATACCGGGGTAGCTTCTGATATTGGTGTACCACGTTGAGATGAAGGATCTGCTGAGTTTCCATTTCCTGCCACAGTGGATCCTTCTACTCCATCTTGAGAAGCCATTGATCTATACATGCATACAAATAAAATACAGATTATCATCTGTACAAGATACAATAGAGCATCAACTAGCATGCTACTAATTAGTACAGCATCAACTGATTAACTACCATGTCATGAATCCAATTAAAATATTATCAAGTTACTAACAATGGAAAAGAATTCAGTAGATGTACATAGAAATTGACTTCAGAGTGTGTAGGGGGAGCAGAATTTCGCTTGTTCAAACTTCAGAGAAATCTCTGGTCGGTGCCGGTGTCAGGCAGTAGCAGCGGAGACCGGCGAGCCGTCGTCCCCCTAGTCCAGACGTGATTCCCCACTCCACCGGTCACGCTGCTACTACTTCTTGCCGACGGGTGAGGAAACATACATGTAAGGGGGAGTTGGAGGGCGGCGGCGGAACATCCTTCACCGTTTTCCATCTCCAAGCTTCCGGCGGCAAAGTGAAGGGCAGGCGTTGGGTGCTAGAAGGAGGGCGAGGAGGCTGGGCGACGGGTGGAACTGTGGAAGGAGAAGGACTAACCGACTGATTTTCAGGGGATTGGGGAATGCTAGTGAAGGGGTGAACGACAGGGGCAATAATTATTGGGGGTAAACGAAGAGATTAGCGGCTGCATTTACGGGAGTAGTTGATGCACCCCACGCTTATTGCTTTGCTCTTTGACCGACGCTTCAATTTTTTTTCGACCGACGCTTCGATTGACTGCTATGGTCCACATGTCAGCTAAATGGGTAGGGTATGGGTATACCCACGGGCATAGAGTTTTACCCGTGCCCTACCCATGATTTAATGGGTAGGGTACGGGTGTTACCCATGGGTATAAAACTGTACCCATATCCTACCCATACGGGTACAGTACCCGCGGGTATTTGTACCCATGGGTAAAATTGCCATCCTTAATTGAGAGTAGAAGAATTATCCAGTCGGTTGGCAGAGACAATTCAAAGTCCATTCTACCGGGTGCACAGTCATACTCGAGGCAGTAGCATCGCATGATCTGGCACTCTTTTTTTAGCATGGTAGGTTCTTCAGAGAATTGTCCAGTTAATTTGGCACTCTTTTCTAAGCATGTCAGGTCCTTCAAATGATATCAATGTGTTGCAGTGATCTCTGGTATTTTGTAGGCTTGTAGAAGGAAATGCTTCAGAGATCGACTTTCTAGCAAACAACCACCACTACAACAACGAGTACTCTAGCTGATAATTGTTAGAACTAGTCTAGCCTCGGTAGATGTACTATAAGGTTGGAACTCGTAGATCTGAGAGGGAGAGAGAGATATCGGATAAGAGAGGTACTACCTGCACCCTGGCTCGACAAGCATGAGCCAGAGGGGATGCCGGAGCTAGTCCCGGAGCTAGAGACGTCGTTAGTAGCCATGGGGAAAAGAGGGGTGCGAGCGTGTGGCGGCGGTGGTGCTTCCCGTCGACGCGGCGCTTAGCCTAGATCGGTAGGGCTTGTAGGTGGGGCGGCTAGGGCACGGCTAACCTTGTGAGGCGTGCTGCCGGCCCCCACCTCCTTTATATAGCGTTGGCGACAGGAGCCCACCAACCAGATAGGGTTGGGCGCCCCCGATCAGGGCTCGGATAGGGGCGTGACAGGCCATTGGGCTCTGTCACGTTGAGAGATCAATCTAACATTCTCCCCCTTGATCTTGACTTTACTTTTAACTTTACACTTTACTTGTTTCATCACGGATCGATATATAGAGCATGTTTCATCGTCTCAGCTCAGTTGCCTATAGAATCATACAACCACTACATACTTTTCTATTTTAAAACAAATTATGTTACTTCTGGGCCTCAGTAGTCCAGGAATCATAGGCTTTCCATTAAAACCATGCCGGTCATGTGTTCCTTGAACACATTGGGTGGTAAGCCTTTCGTTAGCGGATCTGCAAGCATATCATTTCTCCTTATATGCTCGAGACTTATAGATTGATTCTAGACTTTGTACTTCACAAAATAGTACTTTATATCTATATACTTTGTAGAATTACTCGACTTGTTGTTGTGAGCATAGAATACTGCGGACTCGTTGTCACAGTACATCTTTAGTGGCCTGCTGATGCAGTCAACCACTTTCAAGTCAGGTAGAAATTTCTTTAACCATAACACCTCTCCCATGGCCTCATAACATGCTAGAAATTCTGCATACATCGTAGATGATGCAACTATCGACTGTTTGGCACTTTTCCATGAAATAGCACCTCCTGCGAGAGTAAAGACATATCCTGTCGTGGACTTTCTGTCGTCTTTATCTCCCGCAAAATACGCATCTGAATACCCTTTTATCTCTAGGGATTCAGATCTTTTATATGTTAGCATGAGGCCTTTTGTGCCTTGCACATAACGCAGAGCTTTCTTTACCATCTTCTAGTGCTTTGTGTCTGGATTCTCTTGATATCTACCGAGTACCCCGGTGATAAAGGCTAAGTCAGGGCGAGTGCACACTTGTGCATACTGCAAGCTTCCAACAGCCGAATCATATGGTACTGACTTCATTTGATCGATCTCATATTGGTTCTTTGGACATTGGAATTTTCCAAAACTATCGTCCTTGACTATGGGAGCAGGTGTTGCATTACTCGCATGCATATTGTATTTATTTAGAATATTTTCACAATATGCTTTCTACGACAGTCCTAACACTCCATTCTTTCTATCTCAGTGAATTTCTATGCCCAAAATATAAGAAGCTTCACCAAGGTCGTTCATGTCAAAATTTGAAGACAAGAACTTCTTTGTTTCTAGTAGTAGACTGACATCACTGCTAGCAACCAAGATGTCATCCACATACAGAATTAGGAAAATATATTTCCCACTTTTAAACTTTGCATAAATCAGTTGTCCTCGACATTATCTTTGAATCCAAATCTTTTAATTGTATCATTTAACTTTAAATACCACTCCCTAGAGGCTTGCTTTAACCCATAAATGGATTTATTTAGGCGGCATCCCATATGTTCCTTCCCCTCCATGAAAAAGCCCTTGGGTTGTTTCATGTAAACATTTTCTTCTAAATCTCCATTTAGAAATGCCTTCTTTACATCCATTTGATGCAAATCTAAATCAAAATGTGCAACTAGTGCCATTATGATTCTGAAGGAGTCCTTACATGAGACCGGAGAAAAAGTCTCATTGTAATCTACCCCTTCTCTTTGCGTAAAGCCTTTTGCCACAAGTCTTGCTTTGTACTTTTCTACATTCCCATTGGAGTCATACTTTGTTTTGTAGACCCATTTGCATCCTACTGTTTTGGCTCTTTTAGGAATTTCCTCTAAGTCCCAAACATTGTTGGAACTCATCGATTTCATTTCATCTTCCATTGCCTCCACCCACTTGGCTGGGTGAGGGCTTCTCATGGCTTCTTCATATGAGGTAGGATCGCCCTCCATATGAACTGTTTCTGTGTTGTAGACTTTGTAAATTTCTTTGGAAATGGCTGATCTTCGTTCTCTTTTAGACCTTCTGAGTTCATCAGACTCTTGCTCATTTCTTGCCTCAGGTTCTGGCACATTTTCAGTATGTGGTTGTTCTGGCTCCCTTTCGTGCTCAACAGTGGGTTTAGGTGGCTCCTGATGGACAGGTTCCGAACCTTCTCCTATTGTTGTCATGTGTGGATTCACAACAGGTGTCGGCACCACAACCTCAGGGGTTGTAGATGGTGGCACAATAGGTAGCGAGAAAAATGGCTCCCGAGTCATCGGATTAGGTGCATGCACCATCTTCTCCTCAAGATCAATTTCCCGAGCTACTGTGCTCCCCCTCATCAATTCGTCCTCCAAGAAGACTGCATGTCTCATTTCTACAAACTTTGTGTATCTGTCAAGACAGTAGAAACGATAGCCTTTTGATTTATATGGATAAGCAATGAAGTGGAAAGATACTGTTTTGGGGTCTAACTTTGCAATGTTTGGATTGAAGACTTCTGCCTCAGCTGGGCTCCCCCAGACCCTCAAGTGGTGCAGAGAGGGGACTCTGCCTGTCCACAATTCATACGGTGTTTTGGGCACCGACTTACTTGGTACTCTGTTGAGAATGTGAATGGCGGTTTTATGCGCCTCGATCCACAATCCCAATGGGAGGGTGGAATAGCTCATCATGTTGCGCACCATATCCATAAGGGTACGGTTACGCCTTTCAGCTACTCCATTTTGCTGAGGTTCGCCCGGTATAGAATACTGGGCGATTGTTCCATTTTCCTGTAGGAACCTTGCAAAAGGTCCTGGTACTTGACCATATGGAGTATGCCGACCGTAGTACTCCCTCCACGGTCAGACCGGACTATCTTGATTCTTTTATCATGCTGATTTTCTACTTTAACTTTGAAAATTTTAAATTTATCCAATGCTTCAGATCTTTCTTTAATTGGATAAATGTAACCATACCGGGAGTGATCATCCGTGAATATTATGAATGAATCATAACCATCCACACTTTTCACGGGAAACGGTCCACAAATATCAGTGTGGATTATTTCTAGTGTAGCTATACTTCGGTTTGCACCCTTTTTAATTTGTTTTACATACTTTCCTTTGATGCAATCTATGCAATGCTCGATATCCGAGAACTCTAACGGAGGAAGAATGTCATTTTTAACGAGGCTTTCTATTCTTCCCCTCGAAATATGGCCTAATCTGTAGTGCCATAACTTCGATGAGTCAAGAGTTCGCTTTCTTTTCTTTTGTTCTTTGTTCGACAAGAGAACTTGTTTATTCACATCACACACATAAAACACTTTCTCATGCAAGGATAATAAATAAAGCTTATCATGTAGTGAAGCAACACCCACACAAGTATCTTTCAACCAAATGACACATTTGCCATGTCCAAAATAACACTCATACATGTCTTTATCCAGGCACGACACACTTATTAAGTTTCTATGGACGAAAGGAACAAATAAAACATCCTTAAGCAAAAGAGTAAAGCCATCAGCCAGCTCCAGAGGAATGTCGCCAACAGCCTCCATTTCTGCTTGAATCCCATTCGCCACTTCAATGAGTCTTTCTCTTCTTGGCAAAATCCTTGTCGAATGGAACCCCTGTAAAGAGTTGGCAACATGAACAGTTGCACCAGTTTCAATCCACCAAGTAGATTTAGAAAACTTTTCATACAATAATTCATTTACAAAAGAGACTATATCTTTACCGTTCTTTGCCATTATGGACTTTAGCCATATTGGGCAATCCTTTTTGTAGTGGCCAACCTTTTTGCAATGGTGGCACTGGTCTTTGTCCCCAGGGAGAGACTGCTGGTACTGATGTTGGTGCTGTAGGGGGCCCTTGCCATGTGGCTTGGAAGGGGAGTCACCATGGTTGCTGTTGGTGAAGTTCCTCTTCATGTTGTCCTTCACGTAGTTCAACGAACCATCGTGAATGGACTTAAGCCTTTCTTCCTCTTGAGAACACATCCCTATGGTCTTTTCAATGTCCCACTTTTTAGGGGACAAGTTATAGTTGATGACGAAGTTCTCGAACTGTTGAGGAAGAGAGGCCATGACAAGATGCACCAGTAGAGCAGGCTTGAGCTCGAGGTCCGCATCCATCGGCTTTAACTTAGCCGCCATGTTGGACATCCTCAAGATGTGCTCTCTAATGCCATGTGGACCTCCCGTATACTTTTCTGTCACCAACTGTTTTAGCAGCTGGGTTGCATACATCTTTGAAGAGACAGTAAACTGGATCTTTATCTTTGCAAGGTACTCACCAACAGAGGCACACTCTTCAATTGAGCCCACTATTGCGTTCTCAATCGTGTTCTTGACAAAAGCCAAGCAATTTTTGTTTGCATTGACCCACTTTTGGTTATCTATTGAGTAGGATAGCTCCAATGGAGCATGGTCTCTCTTTCTATTTTTCTATGCAGCACTTTCCTCAGTATCACCCCTCACTGGGTCCTCGGGCTTGACTGGCTGTTTAGTATCAACAACCCAGTCCACCTCGGCGCAGACAAAAGCGAGGTCAACCTTTTTCCTCCATTCAGAATAGTTATCCACTCTGAGCAGTGGTATATCCTTCAGACAACTCATGAGGTTGAGACCTCCTGAAAACCACAAAAGATGTGAGATAACCAGAAACAAATGTATGCGTTAATCCAACATTGGTATAAATTAAGCATGCAATTGTTTGTGCAATTTAAAATTATATCACCGTTGGGTAAAGATAAAATTAAATGCATCTTTAACATATAATAAGAGGGATCATGATCATGTTTATTAATACTCGTTGGTCAATTAATAACATGAAGCATAATCAACTTTAAATCACTTTATCACATCTTTTAAAACAAAAAATTTAATACACTTTATTGCATTCTTGGTGCGCTGGTTCAGCATGATCTTGCACCGTTGCTAATCAAGATAGTTTTTCATCCATCTGTAGATAGAATTATTGGTCGAAAGCTACCGTAGCTGCTAAAGGGATGTACTAGTTGTTGTTAATTCCTGTTTTGTGTTGTTGCAACAGTTGTTATAAACAATCGAGGAGCAGCAATAGATACCT
This sequence comes from Avena longiglumis, assembly GCA_030063025.1. Taxonomy (NCBI): domain Eukaryota; kingdom Viridiplantae; phylum Streptophyta; class Magnoliopsida; order Poales; family Poaceae; genus Avena; species Avena longiglumis. The sequence continues at coordinate 48,727,942 of CP125979.1, forward strand.
GTCCATGAATTTTAGGTGTGGTCTATTCCCAAACAGCGTAGGTACTGGCTAAAGTGGCACCTTTGGATCGTTGTGGTTCTGATTTTTCCAGTTCAGTTTAAGCAATTGTGCAACCACCCTTCTTTATTCTATTTTATAATATAAGAGTACTAGACATATCTCAGATATCTCGTGTCTAATGAAACTCTGTTTTCCCGGATGATATAGTGGCAAGTTTTAGGCTGAGAGGCCCCGAGCTTGAAGGAAATACATCTAAGCTCGAATTGGACATCTATACGGAAGTTGGCATCCCTAACTCCATTGTATGCCCCACCCCACACACATCTTTTATTTCACTTCTTGATATGTTCTTCCACATGCTTTTCCGATGCTTGGGTACACATGCACGTGGTTGTAAATTTGCTACATCCATTAGCTGGATTGAACTAGACAAATGTCGTCTTCAAAGATTGTGCCTTATCCAAAGAACTTGACTATATCATCGACATGGTTGAGCATTCTTAGGTCCTCTTTTATGTCCTTGGTCATGCGGCGATCAACGTTCCACTTTACGAGTCCCCTGCTTGGCAATTCATCCCTTTGAAGTGCTCAAATTCCCAATCTAAAAGTGCAAGACAGAATCGATGAGTTGAAGGATCAAATGAAGACAACACTACTGATCAATTCTAACGAGGTTAGTGCTGCCTTCTCGCATTGTTCCCCTTTTGTCCATCACAATCATTGTTGAATATATCTGAAGAATTTGGGTATTTGTTTGTTTCTTTATGTAGTTCATGCATTTAGGTTTGTATGCGATAGAATCCTTTTAATTTCTAGGATTATGTGACACCTTGCATTACCTTTAATAGGATTATGTAAGAATGTCTCCATTGGTGCTGTTGTTCTCATATTACTTTGCGGGTGCACGTGTGAAAATGTAGGTCAATGAGTATGATAGAGCATATGTGGAGTAGCACAGTTGTTTATGTGATAAATTTTCATAGCATGCGGCATATGGATTGGGAATTGTTATTATACTTAGTTTAGTGCACATTAACCTCATTTTCTTCTTTAATTGAATTTCGTTTATTATGCATTGCAGAACCTTTTTATCAAATTGGTAAATTTGCAAGGTTCAACGATTCTTCCTCCAACTATTGTTGAGACCTACATTGTTCGTGTTGTTGGGAAGCAGTTGGCGCAAAAAATCACTAATTCATCTTTAGGGAACCTTGGTCTGGACTATACCGTATTTGGCAAAGTAAAGCAGATAAGACTCTCCTCCTATCTTAGGCATTCTTTGCATAGTAGGGGCAGTTCTGATGCACGTCCATCGCCCATGCAACATCATGGTCATTATAGCCACCATCACCATCACCGTGGTCATGAAGGCAACAGGCATCTGGCTGCTGCTGCTGCTCCGATAAATTTCCCTGCACATACACTCAAATACGTTGCTCCACCTCCATCTGGGTGTCCATATGGAAAAAAGGCAAAGAATAAGGTTCCTGTAACGCCAGCTGCTGTATGACTATTGTAATTTGACTGTAATAATTTGAGTGAAATTTAAACATCTGCATAAACTACTGTAATTTGAGTGAGCGATGTATTTGTTTGTATTATTGTGATTTGTATTGATGGGATTTGAGTGCAATACCTGCTGTAATTTGACAGTTGTGAGCCATTTTGAAAATTTAACTGCTGTAATTTGACTTCTGTTAGCTAAATTGCTACTGTAATTTTATGGTTGTTATCTTTTAGAGGCACTATGGATAGTGCCTCAAAAAGCTGGTTTTTTGAGGCACTATGGATAGTGCCTCAAAAAGCTGGTTTTTTTTAGGCACTATGGATAGTGCCTCAGAAAGTTAGGTTTTAGAGGCACTATGGATAGTGCCTCAAAAAGTTGGTTTTTTGAGGCACTATTTATAGTGCCTCAAAAAGTTGGTTTTTAGAGGCACTAGTCATAGTGTCTCAATTGACTAGGATTTAGAGGCACTCTAATTTGTGCCTTAAGTTGGTTTTTGAGGCACTAGTCATAGTGCCTCAATTGGCTAGGATTTAGAGGCATTAGTCATAGTACCTCAATTAACTATGATTTAGAGGCATTTTTTAAAACTGCCTCAAAAAACTTTTACCTACATGACCGTCTCCGGCGTTTTTTTAGTACCTCAAAAACCTAATTGTGGCAGTAATTTAACTATGAGAGAATTCCTTATTTGACACTACTTGAAAATTTTATTCCTTATTTGACACTGGGAAAAAATTTCTTACCTATATGACACTTGGGCTAAATTTTATGCCTTATATGACACTCTAGTTCATTTTTGAGCTCTTACGGTGTTAAACAGGAACATGAAATGACACTTTTGCCCCTATGCATTATGTGACCAATATTTCGTACTAAGACAAAGCACTGACCTATTCCGAGAATGAGATCAAATAACTTGCCTAACTTTGCCTTCCAAAACCCACTAATGGCTGTCCTTCGTTTCAGATCAAACAACATAGGTTCAGAGGCTAAATAATTGATAGATCGTCAGAGTCAGATTTCTCTTCTTCTTGCGTGCCTCTCACCTCTTTAGAGAGACGATGGTGGCAGTGTGGCACGGTGGCCGCGCTCCTGGAGGCCGGCTGCGCCCGCCCTGCGGGCTGCAGGACAACGACGTCTTTGTCAAGAACATGCCCCGTTGACACGTACAAGACCGGCGGTCCTTGTGGTAGTTATTGGGCAATCGGCATGATCGCGTGCACTTGGTGTCCTGGAATAGCACGCTGTCGACCGGGGCTAGCTACGTCGTGCATGTCAGCCGCTGGAGCTGGTCTTCTCATTGTCGTCCCTGTGCTGAACAACGGCGATGGTGATGTCGGTTTCGGCCAGGCGCCGGTGCTGACCAGCACGCCATGCCGCATCCCATGAGGGCGGACGGACGTCGAGAGCCCAATACGCGGCCCAGAAGTCGCATATCCTGGTGCTCATTGCGGCGTCGGGCCGCCTCCTTCACCGGCGTTGCCGGTGGAGGTGGGCTGAGGGAAGGTGCCGGCGGCGGTAGTGTATATTCTAGGAGTAGGTTTGGGCTCTGTCCCGGTAGTTGGCGTTATGCCGTTCGGAGTTCGCCGGGTTTCTCGGGCCAGATCCGGCGATGGCTGTTGGTTCTCCTCGCCGCCGTCCTCGTTGGGGTGGAGGGGATGAAGGCCTTCGGCTGCTCCTTTAATAAGGCCGGTGGTCTAGAGCTTGAATGGCGGCTGGAGCTGCTGTTTCGATCTCTAGTCCTTGTTGACTCTGCTCTGTTGGTGCTCGCGAGCAGTACCAAGAGCTGGTCCAGGCAGTGCCCCGATGAGCTCCTCCGGTGGGAGTTTGGTGTTGGTGCTGTCTTGGACGGGAGTCCTACTCATAAGCTCGCCCTCCCTCTCGTTGGCTTGCTCGCTCCCCCTCTTCCGGCCGGCCGTGGAGGCGAGGGGAAGAGGGGATTGAGCGGGTCTGCGGACAGTGGAGGCAAGGGATTTTGTCTCTTGTCGCATCTGCGCGGCGGCAGGAGGCCGCGGTGGGTGCTCCCCGGTGAACTTCAGAGGTTGAAGACACTGACGGTACTACTCCAAGCGAATCCTTGTCATAAGCGTATGTGTGGTGCTCGGGCTAGCTTCGATGGCCGTTGCTTTCATCCGTTCCTCTTGGCCGGCCGTGGCGGCGAGGGAGTGGACGTGGGTGGCAGCATGGGTATTGTCTGGCCTGGGCGCTCTGGGGAGTTTCGGTCTTTCCCCATCCGACGGTTTCTTCCTTGCTGCTCCGACCACCTTCGCCACGCCCGCCCGTGGCGGGGTGTTGTCTTTGGAGTCTGGTCATCGACATCGGCAGACTTGTGAGAATATTGCGTCGGGGATTTCCGGAGTTTGGAAGCGACATCGGCGGGCATCATCCAGACGGTGATCTTGTCGATCAAAGCCCGTGAGCTCGGCATCTGCTTAACCTCCATCGAGCCTCTTTTCATCGTGACGGCGTCCCACCTTTGAAGCAAGTGGTGTCGTCCTTGGCGGTGTTCGGGCGGCGGTAGCTGACCTCCCTTTCGGCGGCGGAGATAGGGAGGACCTGTTTGCATCTCAAATCTTTCGGTAGTCTTCTCCACTTTAAATGGGGACCTATGTATTATTTTCTGTTTCTTATGGGGTCTTCTGTAATATTGTACACCTCTGCTGTTTGCGATTAATAGAAAGCTTCCAAGCCCTTCGGGGCTCTCCTGTTCAAAAAAAAAATTGCGGCGTCGGGCAGCGCGTTGGAGGCCTTCCGTCACCGTGCACCATTGCCGGCTCGCCCTGGTCATCGAGGACAAGCACGCCTCGTCGCACTGGTCGCAGAGAAGGCGGGGCACGCGGACAATGTGCGGGTGGCAGACGCGAAGCTGCGCGTCGAGTTCCTACCAGAAGGTGCTGAAGCTTGACGGCGGCGAGCTTGGACTGAAGCACAGGGTGCTGAAGTTGGACGGCGTCAAGTTCCTACAAGAAGGCGAGGCACAGGGTGCTGAAGCTGCCCTCGCTGCCGACGGCAGTCGTGAAGCCGATCTAGTGGTCACGGGGAGAAAAATGACGGCATGGGCACTCCGCACAGAGGTGGAGATCAGGGCGACGCTAATAAAAAGCACAAACATAAAATACGGATTTTTTTTTGATTCATCTTTACTCGCTGACTGTTAGATACAGCAGCCATACGATCCTCAATGAACGAGAAGGTCGCACACATCGTCGCATAGCAAGGCCGAAGGCAAGCCACGTCCGTCTTGGACAGGGACAGAGAGGTCGTTTCTCCGCTGGACACGGATGAGAAGGTTAAGTGAACACTTTTTTCTAGTGATGAAGAACTCTCGGAGGGGTAATTTTGTCCTAGAAAAAGAAAACTGACGGAAGAGGCTAACAGATCTAACGGCAATGTCATATAAGGAACAAAAATTAGCCCAAGTGACATATAGGGAAGAAAATTTTACTCGGTGTCAAAAAAGGAATCAATTTTTCAAATAGTGTCAAATAAGGAATTCTCTCTTTAACTATTGGAAGCACTTTAGAGTGTCTCTAAATACTGTACCTGCCATAGTGACAGCTGGGTTCAGTTCGCGCACCGCACAGCACAGCACAGCTTCAGCCTCAACATCTTGTCCCCGTGCCGGCCCTCGCGACGGCAATGGGATCGGAGGCGTCTGCTCCAGCCAGCCCCGGTGGTTCCGTGTAGTCCGACGACCCCGAATAAATTAAGCCAGCTCGCATCATTTGCGTCACAACGAAAGGACCTGTTCTGACCTCTTGCCTCTTGATCTTGATCTCCTTGATGATCATCCCATTATTTTTCTCAGTCGCAACGGTACGGTGCGTGGCTGCACACGCGGGCCCTGCTCCCTCGCGACTGAACAGGGTGGGTGCTCCTGCAAGCCTGCAAGTTGGGCAGTGAGTCAGCTGCGCTGCGGCTCCAATTTGGCCTGCTGTAAGTCAGAGTTGTACGCACTGATGCTGCTTGAGATGATGAGCTGTTCAGTCACCGGAGGCACAGCTGTGTGTGCAGGCTCAGAGCATCTCTAGTGGAACGTCTAAATCTGGACGTCTATATGGCTATAAAGACAACCGTCTAAAAGGAGAGAGAATATAGACGATCTTAGTTTTTCAGCGGAACGTGTATATGTAGGACGTCTACATTCTCTCTCTAATATTTTAGTAATTTTTTTATAACTACTGTCAAAATTTAGAAGCAATATTCAGTAGCAAACAAGACAACAACATGATTATCAATACAAGCAAATATTTGTATATTATGCAGCGATACAAGCAATGTTCAGCAACATACAGTAGTGCATCACTCCATCTCTATATTCTGTATCGATGCAAGCGAACAAGTTCAAGACTAGACAAGCCTCCTCTCTTCAACATCGTCGGATTAGGCGCAGCCCTCCACTATGCCCGCTCCTCCCTAGCCGCCATGCCCCTTCCCATTCTCTTCCCTGTCCGCTAGGCGGACGCCTCATGGACCATGCCCTCCACGCCCGAGCCTCCCCAGCAGACCGAGCGAGGCCACGCCGGATCAGGAAAAATTGGGCATTGGTAGGCGGATCTAGCGTGCGCCTAGGCACCATGGTCGAGCACCCTCGTTCGTCAATTTCTCTCTCCCTCTCGCCAAATCTACATGGAAAAGGAGAGTACATGGAGCCGGCGAGCAGAGGGACGGCGACCTCGCGCAAGTGCCGCCCGCGTCCTACCTCTCCAACTGCTCCGGATGGGCGCGGGAGTGAGCTCCCGGCGAGAAGTTGCTTTGGACGGCCGTGGCACCGTCGTCCATATATGGACGATGGGTAGCAGGTTTGGAAGGACGTCTAAATTTAGACCTCCGTTTAGACGAGCCACTGAGAAGGTTTTTTTCATCCACGGTCGTCCAAATCGCTTTAGACGGGCATATAGACGATCCACTAGAGATGCTCTGACACAGCCATTTTCATACCCCGTAAAGACACACGCGAGAGCTACGAGCTTCTTGGATTCTTCTCCTCCCCGGCCGTGCGCTTCCGCCATGCGGATCGATTGCACTTGACTAAGCAGGAATGCATCGGATCACGAGCTCGATCGATCTATCTCGGGCTAGGAAATAACGCATGGATGAATGACGCTCACGGCTAGCTACCATATCCATGTTCATAGCACCTCTAATGGAGCCTGTAAAAGTTCGACCTTAAATCGCGAGTACATGTCGTGGAAAAAATGTTTACTGGTCAAAAAAGTGCCGGCGTGGACCATAGCCCTCAAACATACCCTGTAAACATTTAGGGTGGCGTGGCTGAGGAAGCGGTTCCACTCGATGAACGTGCGGTCTTTCATCGAGCCGCGCCTCCGATTTAGAAGCTTCAGGTGGTCCTCGTACTCCTTGACGGCGTGGACGAAGATGGTCGTCTCGGCGTAAATCGTCAACTCGTCAAGGCCGGAATCGTCCGACAACGACGACCGGTCGGACACGTCTCTCTTGGCCGTGGTCAACCCCGTGGCCAGATCGATATTGGCCATGGTCGGGTGGGGTGGTTGGCAGGCGTGGGCAGGAGGTGGACGAATAGGCGGCGACGGCGAGTGGAGGTGACGGCGCGCCAATGGGGAATAGGATGCGCGTGCGGCAGGGGTGAAACTTCAGCGCGCATTAGGGTTCCTACAAGTGAGGGCTCGCGTACAAGGCAGGCTGCGAACCCCCGAATGTAGAGGCCAGAGAAGAGTTTTTGCGTCGGCCCTCAATTTTTTTTCATATCGCGTGATTTAAGGGTTTAATTATGCGTTGTGTTTCTTCCCAACCCGTAGAAAAGCTGTTATTTTACGAATTTAGGCTATTTACAGACTCTATTAGAGACACCGAAAAAACACGAACCGAAAAACGCGTTCGAGTTAGTTTTTGCTCGAACATGACGATGGCCAGAACATAAACCACAAATTCGAAACGTAAACACGAGATTTTGGAACATTTGCAGGAGATTTCAAAACGCGAGCATAGTTTATACATAGTAGACACGATCATATATACAAAACGCGAATTCAACCTATATACTACTAGGGGATCTGTCGTCTCCGTCGCTGTCCTAAGATGTACACAAAATCGGGCTCATTGGAGCCCAGGGAGCGGCGGCGACCCTTCCAGCGGCGGGCTTCACTCCTCGTCGGAGAAGTCTAAGTCCGACAACCCGGAGCTGCTGTCGTAGAAGAGGTCGATGACCTCCACCTCCTTCCCGGATTCGATTCGGCAGCGGAGGACCTGCTCGAGGAGGATGCGTCGATGAGCTCATCGTCTTTGCTCGACGGGCCTCCGCCTCACCTCGGCGATGCTCGTCTTTGGATGACTGGACCAGCGATTGAAGGCGTCCTCGGCGTAGTCCGCCTCCGTGACCCGCGACCGCCGAGCTCCTCCTCCTCTTCACCGGCGGCGGAGTCCTAAGCCAGAAGCTCCCCGGATCAGGCGTCGAACTCCGCCGTCTTGGCGGAGAGCAACCGGCACGGCGTGCCCGCCTCGTGTAGTGGAGGCGGTGCGCTTGCGTGCCCGTCCGGCGCCGGGCAGCGCCTCCTCCTCGCCGGCGTGAGGCCACGGAAATCGGTGTCGACGGTCCCCGGTCCATCGGCGTGAATCGGCGAATCTTACGTCCAGACGAGAAATTGCTCACTGCTCGGCGATTTGAGCGATAAATGGCGGGGCGCGTCGAGGCGGTGACGGAGAAATGGATCGAGACACAGAATCGAGTTCGGGCGGGATTTTATGGGTCGGGAGGTCATTCTAGGGCCCAAATTTTTTTCCCAGGTCCGGCCGTGTTTATGATATCCGTTCGGGCCTGATTTCACGACCCGGCTCAAAAACCGGCGATTTTTTTGGATCCGACGTTTTTACAGTGTCCGCTAAAGATACTTTAACACGTGTACTGCTAATCCACTGGCTAGTGTCTCCTGGCCAGTGGCTCACGCCACGTTAGTTGCAGTAGGTTTGCCGGCGCAACTTGTGCTATTTTCTGCGTTTGTGAAGATGCCAGCAGAACGTATCGATGCGCTTCGGTTCGAAATTAGCAAGGTCGTGCTGTTTGGAGCGCGGATCTGATTCCACGCCGGGCTGTTCAATTCAATTTATTAGGCTGGGTGTCTGACAGACACCATTAGCGCTAGTCTGTACGCTCTTACCTTATCCTGACCTGTCCGGGAACAAGAATCGTGTGATGCTCAGCGGGCGTCACTCACACACTTGCCCGTAAACAAATCGACAGCACGAACTAAAACTATCCACCCCCCATATCCAATAGCCACTAAACTTCCCTTTCTTTCCCCAAGACTTGCTGGCCGGCTGCTTGACGGGCCGGCTGGCAACGATCGGGAAAGGTCAGCAAAGGAAACTTAACTGGGAAATGGATACCTAATAAGACCGTCTCCACTCGCCTATCCAGGAGGACGATGTGGACGCCGAAATTACATCCGGACGCAGAAAATTGGCCCAGTCATGTATTCAGGGACCTCTTTTCGACCGGATTTAGGCCGACTTTGGTCCGGACTACCCAGGCCGAACCCAGGAACGCCGGACGAAGCGAATTCGGCGAGTGGACCAGCCTGTCAGCGACATAAGCCGACTCGCCGTCATCCTCTCCGCCGTTTTTCTTTTCCCGCCCTCGCCGCTACACCCCTCCCGCCATTCTTCCGGCCTATAAAAGCCGTACATCTCGCCGTCTCTCTTTACAGTCCCTCACACCACCACAACTCCGACGAACTTCAGACGTTCACACCTTTTTTCCTCCTCAACTCCGGCGAACTATGGCGGCCCGCCTGTCGCGCCCGTAAAGCTTAAGCTCAGCGGCGCGCTTATCTGGCGCCACGGACACTCTTCTGTGGTGGAAACTCGGCTGGCGGGATCCACTTCGCCGTGCCAAACTCGTCGGAGATCCGAGCCGCTATCGCCGCCATGTAGACCCGGATCTCGCCGAGATCGAGCAACCTCGACAGCGCCTCGAGAACTTCGCCCGACCGCCGCCGTCACAGAATAACGGCTTACCGCGCCAGTGGAGCGTTCCAGGGCGGACTCTCGCCGGCGTCATGGCGCACATCGAGGCCAGCAACAACCCCCGCCTTGGCATGTAGTTGCGGCGTCCGGCGTCGACCACGGCGGCGGCCTTTTTTCTAGTTATGTAATCCGACGTACTATGTGCCACTTGCCTATTTTAATGAAATTCCACCTATATTCGCCCATATTTTGCCGAGTTTAGCTAAATTTAGTCGAACTTGGGAACTCGGCCTGGATACGCGAGTGGTAAACTGAACATACACAGGTCAAAAACACGTTTCGTTCGGCCAAAAATTGGTCTGGTTTTTGGCACGGGGTTCGCCCAAGGAATGGAGATGGTCTAAGGCGAGACTTTTTCAGGCTCGTTCCGTTGATGTTGTGCGTCGCCGTGAGCAAGGCGCAAACCGACCGCGCACGAAGTTGCTTCGCGACTGCGTTGAAGTTACCCCTGTGTGGCGGCCGTGGTGCCGCCTGTTCCGATTACGGCTTCCTCGCTGGAAGCTGCGTTTAAAGTAGTAAACGCAACGCTGTGACGCAGAGTCTGCGACTTCATCTTCTTTTTCTCGAAGAAGAGTCTTCGTTTCACGATGACAGGGCCAACCAACGCCGGCCAATCCTATTCAAGGCTCGATGCGGATGCTACCCTATCTGGGGCACCGCCTGAAGCCAGAGAAGGAGATGACCGGCCCATTTCCTAGGACAACATTTCTTTTCCATTTTTTCCTGTTTCTTTTATTTTTTCTTTTTCTTTTTTTTCTACATCGAAACATTCTTTAGGTCAGAACAATTTTAGATTTGACCAACATTCAAATTTAAATATCTTTTTAAAATCAGATTTAAATTGTTTAAATTTGAATATTTTAAAATTTTAAACAATTGAACCCTGTTCAAAAATTAATTTTTTCCAAATATGAGCCTTTTATTAATGTAAATAATATAAAAAACCATACATGTTGTTGGGACATATTTTGCGGCCCATGCGGAAGCTGCTTCATGTGGCACCCCCTCGTGCCCGTTGCGGCCGGGCGATGCGAGCTGTCGCGAGTGTTGGGGGCCCCTAAGCGCCATATAAGGCCTAGAGTCGCACACCCAACACTCACGGTGGTGGTCTGTTGGGCCGTGGCCCACCATGTTTTTTCAGTTCTTTTGTTTCCTTTTTATTTTTCTATTTGTTTTACCGTTTCTTTTACATTATTTCAATATTTGAATATTTTAAAATCTGATTATTTTTTAAAATATAAATATTTAATAACTTGAATTTTGGAAACCTGAACATTTTTTATTCTAAACACTTTCTAAAATTTATACATTTTTCAAATATAAACTTTCTTCAAATATGAATCTTTTTTCCAAAACCTGAACGTTTTTTAAATCTGGATATTTTCTCCAATTTGAACATTTGAAAATCTAAAAAATATTTCAAAACTAATTTAAAAGTAAGGAACAAAAAATGAAATGGGAAAGAAAAGGATGAAAAGTGAAAAGAAAATAACAAAAAATGAAAAAACTAAAATGAGTTGGCCCAAATGCAGCGCAGGGTGCGACACAGGCCTCTCGCACAACATTGAGCGGCGGATAAGATTTCTGGTCTTCGCCTACTCTGTCATGCGTAGTGCTTGATAATTCCTGTTTAAAGCGGTGGGCTGACCAACAAAGTGATACATGTTTTTTGTTTTCCAATTTTTCTTTTTGCTGCTTTTGTTTTATATTTTTTTGCTTTTCTCTCGAGTTTCATTTTCAGTTATTTTTGGAAATTTAAGTCTAATTTTAAATAAATTTAATCGCTCCCTTGCCTTTTTGCCAAAAAAAATTTCCAATTACATGAACATATATTCTTGCATGGATGAATAATTTTTCCCATAGAACATGGTGAGGTGGAGGATGGACAGCCTTAGGCATTACAGCTGTTATTTTAGTTTTGACCTTAAATTTCTCATATAATATTTTGTCAATGTTTACAATGCATAACCGTTTTGTTGAAATTAGTTGGTGAATATTTAGTAGACATTGGGAAGAGGGAATGAGCTCAAGGAATTAAGGTAAAAGATTGCCACATTATTCTTCTATTGCCCTATTTCGAAATGTCTAAACAGCAGGAACTTCGCTGGATGGGAAATAGTAATGGCTCATGGCTAAATATCTTCAGCAGATCATTGTTGTATACCTGCATTTTTTTTAGATCTATACCTGTATGTTCTTATTACTTAAGGTTTGTGAAGTGATAGTTGCATTCTTCCTAATTTTATTGACTTATACTTGAAAGTATATATTACGAGACAAGGAACCTAGCGATTATTGTGTGACATTTGATCTTTTGTTACCGAGAAGGTTTTGTTCAACCTTTGGTCTTAACTGTCCATTAGGGATGTCGCTAGAAATGAAATTTGTTTGTTTGTGTTGCAATGTGAATATTTATGATCGATTTGCTTGAGAGCGATAACATGAATCATGAGTTGAACATCATCATTTGGCTGACATTATTAGGCCATGTTGTTGGTAGATTAGCTCCATCATGATAAAAGCGCATAAGATAGCTAAAATTATTGGAAATAGTGATTCGGTTAAAATACATATCTTTCATGCTAGTGAAGGGCGAGGTTAGGAACGTTTCCATACTCGTATTGGAATAGGACAGACGAATAGGCACTGTGAACACTTTCCCAATTGCTTAAAAAGGACTCCTACTCCGGTGCTTAGAAAAATAAGACAGACGAATAGGCTGTGAACATTTCCTCGAAACAGGCATACGAACCCAGCTATATAAATATAGCAACCAGTTGAGGCTATTCTTTGGGCGAACACGCCCAAAAGAAAAAAAACAAAAGAAGAAGAAAAGGAAAAGAAAAAACCGTTGTGTCCTCCAGCTAAGACCCACCACAAGCCTATCACTATCGAAGCGAGACGCACCAAGCAGCACCTTCAGGAAGGGAAGCGACGATGACGACGCTGCTGCCCGGACATGTTCTAGGATTTCCCAGTGCAGCCGGAGGTGGGAAAGAGGTACCCTCGGCGTCCTTTAATAAGGGCGATGGCACCCTTGGCGTCACCACGTCGGTGTCAAGAATGTTGGAGATATGCCCAAGAGGCAATAATAAAGTGGTTATTATCATATCTTCACACTTATGATAAATGTTTACATACCATGCTATAATTGTATTAAGGAAACATTAATACTTGTGTGATTTGTAAACTAAAATAAGAGTCCCTAGTAAAGCCTCTTGTTAAACTAGCTTGTTGGTTAATATATGATCATGGTTTCACGATCATGAACATAGAGATGTTATTAACAACAGGATCATATCATTAGGAGAATGATGTGGTGGACATACTCCTATAGATAAGCGTAGCATAAAGATCAAGTCATTTCATTAGTTCAATTGCTATATGCTTTACGGTACATAGTAACCTAATTCCTTCGACCATGAGATCATGCATATCACCTTTACGGATGGATGCTTTGATGACATCAAACACCACACCGTGGCGGGTGGCTATAAAGGTGGCATTGAGTGTTCGAGAAAGTATTGGTTGAAACACATGGATCAAGAGTGGGATTTGTCCATCCATATGACGGATAGATATACTCTGGCCCTCTCGGTGAAATGTCATCCAATTAGCTTGCAAGCATGTGACGGCTCACAAGGGATCACATATCACGGAGCGATAAAGAGTACTTATCGGTACGAGGTTGAACTAGGTATGCGAGATCTGACGATCATAACCTCGGATAAGTAAACTATCGTGAGACAAAGGGAAATTGGTGTCGTATGTAAGTGGTTCATTCGATCGCAAAGTAATCATAGAAATATGTGGGAGCCATATGAATTTCCAGATTCCTCTATTGGTTATTGTTTGGAGAAGTGTCTCGATCATGTCCGCATAGTTCACGAACCGTAGGGAGACACACTTAAGGATTCGACGTTGTTTGAGTAGTTATGGTATTATGAGAAAGAGACCGAATGTTGTTCGGAGTCTCGGATGGGATCCGGGATATCACGAGGTGATACGGAATGGTCCGGAGAATAAGATTCATATAAGGAAAGTCCCTTTCGGAGTTTGGAAATGATTCCGGTGTTTTCATCGGGAATGTTCTAGAAGGTTCCGGAATGTCCGGCACTCCGGGGGGGGGGGGGGGGGTACATGAATGTGTCATTACATATTGGAATGATTGCATCCTGTACTAAGTGTTCTTGCTGTTCCAAATAAAGGATTAAATTGAATCCTAAAACTGAAAAGCCAAATGGCCAGTTTGAAAGTCAAACGGCTAAAACAGAAAAGTGAGGGAAACAAGCAAGAGGAGGTTGAAACCGACTTGGGGGAGGAGTCCCTCCTCTCCAAGCCGGCGCACCACCTAGGCCGAGTTAGGGAGGGACTCCTCTCCCTCCCCTTGGCCGCCGGCCCTCTCCACCCATAAAAGGAGGCGGGGCCTCCTCCTCTGAACACAAGTTCCTATCCTCTAATCTAAACCCTAGCCAAAGCCTCCGGTTTAGAGCCGTTTTGGTTTAGAGCTTCTAATTGCCCTAGCCTTCGGTTTAGAGCCTTCTAATTGGTGTGTCTAAACCCTAGACCACTAATAGCTCTCTCATACCCCACCATACTCGCTCGGCAAGGCGAAGCCTGGGATCTCCCTCTACTTAGGTACCACCGTTGTCTTCTTGGAATCGCGAGGAAGTGCTACAACCTCCATGCCTCTTTGGAACAAGGAGAGGAAGGTCTTCGTCAATCTGCGAGCGATGTGACCCATTGCAGGCTGCGGAGCAGCAGCCTTGGGAAGGATCGTCTCTGCGATCTTGAGATCGGAAGTGTCTGACTACATCACCCACGAGAATGCTCTCGTTAACCGCTTTGGAATCTTGAGGGTAAGTTATTACATCGACTCGTTGCTACAATCTAGTAGATAGATCTTGGCTTGTTTGTTTGTGCGATAGAAATTTTTGTTTTCCATGCTACGAACCCCTACGGTGGTATCGAGCCGTGTCTATATGTAGATACATTGCCTGAGTAGAACACAATGGTCATTGTGGGCGTTGATGCTTTTATTGTCGATTGCTTCTTGTGTACTTTGCATCTTGCGGTATGTTGGGATGAAGCGGCCCGGGCTAACCTTACATGACATCGTTCATGAGACTTGCTCCACGCTTGACATGCAACTTGTATTGCATAAGTGGCTTTGCGGGTGCCTGTTTCTCCTAGCATAGTTAAGATTCAATTTACAACGGGTGATTGACAATACTAGTATCAATTTTGTGGTTCTTGTTCATAAGTTAGAACGACACTTATTGAAAGCCCCAAACCACGTAAAACATGCAAAGAAAATTAGAAGCGTATAACTTTGTTTTGCAGGGGTGTGTTGTGATGTGATATGGCCATGATTGTGATTATATATGATGTATGCAATGTTCCTTATTGTAAGTCGACAGCGGGAATATATGGTTGTCTTTAATTTACATTAAGACCAGCGTGTCTATTCAAAGTAGTTGTAATAGTTGAAGCCGGTGGGCGACAACCATGGAGAAGCATCAGTGACCTTGATGCAATGTCGGTGATGATGGAGATCATGTTCGTGCTAGAAGATGGAGATCGGAAGCACAAAGAAGAAAGGCCATATCATATCACATATTATGAATTGCATGTGATGTTAATCCTTTATGCATCTTGTATTGCTTAGTAGACGACGGTAGCATTATAAGATGATTCCTCATGCACATGAAATTCAAGTCATAAAGTGTTCACCCTTAGTTAGCACCGTTGCTAAAGCTTGTTGTTTCGAAGCACCACTTGATGATTGGGTGTGTTAGATTCTACAAGTGTATACAACGTGAGCAAGCCAGATTTGCTCATGCGGAAACTAAGGTTTGATATTGACGAGCCTAGCATGTACAGACATGGCCTCAGGAACACGGATTACCGAAAGGTAGAGCATGAGTCATATAGTAGATATGATGAACATGTTGATTGTTCGCCATTGAAGCTATATCAACTCTCGTGATGATCGGTTTTGATGTGGTGGATTTAGTTCGTGTGATCACTAAAACAATGTGAGGATATTGTTTTGAGTGGGAGTTCACCTAGATTAATTTAATTATTAATTAGAACTCAATTTATCATAAACTCAATCAAAGTGAATTTGCATAGTTGTTGTAGTCATTGGCATCCGTCTACCACCTTGCGCTTAGTTATAATTGAGATGACAGAACGATAGAATTCTGGTTAGTTACTTTCTGTTGGTATCGTATTGTTTTGAAGTGTTAATCTAAAGTTTAAAAGTCCTATTGCAAACTTTCGATAAGTTAGGTTACTCCATGAAGTTTAATAATTAGTATTAAATCAAGAGTAACAATTCCAAGTGTTAGTATATAAGTATCATGTTTGTCTCCATGATTCTTGATATTCAAAGGATTCTCTTAATATCAAGGTTATCTAGGATCTGAAAGAGTTGTTTTAGAAACCATGATGTGTGGAAGATATTGTGATATGAAACAAAGTTTTAGTTACAACATGATAGAGTATAATATAGCAAGGTTCATGTTCTCATATTTTGATGAGAATTTGCAAAAGGTTGGAGACACTTGTTGTCCTAATCCTCCAAAAGGTTTTGGATAGCAACATTATACTCATAATTCATCGTTATAAGCTAAAAGTAGCTTGATCATAGGCGATTCCATGATAAGGGTGAATATTTGATGTACGTAAAATGTTTACTACACCGAGAAAATACTAAATAAAGGAATTTGAAATAACACCAAACATTTGATGATGGTAATCTACTTCAAAGTGCAAGACCAAAGACATTTGTATTTAACTATACACGCTTTGGACTATATGTCATATGTATGACTCCACTATTGATGTTGATAGATTCTTTCAAATAGAAAAGGAAATCTTGAAGAGAATCTCATAAATATATGGCGGAAAAGAAAAGACTAGAATTGTTCACTTGAGTATATAGATGATATCGTGTTATGGCTATATTCTTTGCTTATTAAACAATGTGGTTCCTAAGTATTTGATCTGAATTTGTTGGTATGAATCGTCATACGAAACAACACAATTCATGAACTACAATGGCCTAAGTAACTAGCAAAGAATATGTGATGATGTTCATCGAGAACAAATAAAGGGTTATTGTGTTGCTCGTTAAACATCAAAGCTTGCCTTCAAAGATTTGTTTTATCGGTATTATGAGAACAAAAGGGTTGTTCAAATAATTGTAAGTAATCCATAAAAGGATGGATTCGCAAATCTCGTTGGAGACATCGCATCCATAAAACTAGTGCTAAAGATGTCGAAAGACAAATTGATTGAAAGATCACTTAGGAAGTGACATCGCCGTTTAAATTATATTGGAAAGATAACATGAAGAAACTCCATGTGGATGGAATTTTGGAGTCTTTTGATTTTTGATCACATGACGCTTGTGAAACTTTCCTAGAGATAATTAAAACTTCGTTCATAGGCCAAAAAGGGAACGAAAGACTAGCTTATTGGAAATTGTACATATTGTTGTACAAAGTCCATCATGTGTAGTCAAAAGCGATGGATTTCAACTTCATATGCTTTCTCCGAAAATTTGAGTGAATATATGAATATTTACTTAATAAGGATGAAGTATGAAACATTTGAAAAGTTCAAAGACTTTCAAGATGAAGTGAAAAATCATTGTAACAAGAATATAAATAGTTTATGATAGGATCATAAAGGAAGATATTTGAGTTAAAAGTTTAGCATAATACCTAAGATTTAAGGAATCGTTAGTGGATTTGCATTTCGAAACACCATAAAAGTATGGGCGTTAGAGATATGTAATTAAACCTTGTTTGACATGGTAAGATCAAAGGTGTAATTCATAAAACTGCCATTATATTTTAAAGATTAAAAGCTTTAGAGTTTACCGTTTTCCCGAAAAGAGCTCCATCATAATCCATTGAAATGACACCATATAAAGTTATGGTTTGGGATTAAACCCAACTAGTCTTTTCTTAAACATTGGTATGCATAAGAAAGATGTTTTGCAACCAAAGTCGGATGAACCTGTCTTTGCATAACTGTTAAAGTATTCCTCCATAAACATCGGAGACAAAAGTGTTTGTCGCTTAGAACGTCAAGTTTCTTTGAGAAGGAATTTTTCGTGAAAAGTTAAGTGGGAGGACAATAGAACTTTGATAAGGTTAAAAGAACCTTAGCTATATGTGCAAAGTTGCATGGCGCGAAAAGTTTTCGGAGTTAGCAAACAATGCTCATGGCTCGCGTACTTCAAAGGTTGTGGTCACGGAGATCTAAGTTCCTATTGAAACAAGTAGGTCGGTAAACAATCAAATACCAAGATTTGAGAGTTAAATCATTATTTGACAATAATGATCCGACTACATGCAAAGAAGCGATGATGGGCCTGACTCCGTCTAATGGCTTGAAGCCATAAAATCCGTGATAGTTCCATACACGAAAAATCAAGTTTTGAACTTGAAGGACCCTCAAGAATGGTGTAAGACCTTACAGTCGTGTTTGGATCTATAAAGAAATAGACATGGATGTTTCACATCTATAATCGACATATTGAGAAAGAGTTCACAACAATGTTCAAAGGTTGACTATGACAAGATTTGATCTGTCATAGTGATATTTAGTCTAGACGGATTAATGTAGCAACCACTACATATAATTTTGTTATATGGTAGTTGAATAAACAAACCAAGTTCTTCTAATAGAATCGTTACCTAGGACATGTGCATAACACGGTCCATAGGGTTTTGTTAATTCAAAGGATGCTAAAAGCATATGCAAACTTCAATAGTTAAAGTAAGCATTGTGGAGTTGGAATCTTCACTATGATGAAACTGTTAAAAAGAGTTTAATTTCATCAGAGATAATGAAGATGCTTGCATTTGCAAGAAATTAAGTGGGAGCGCTAAGACATATTTCTAATACATTATGTGGAAGACATATTGTTGATTGGAAATAATGTATCTTTATTAACACATATTAAGAATTTCATCCCGATGAAAGACTTAGGCAAAACCAAATATTTGGCATCAATAGGCGCTAATATGGTTGTGCGGAAGTACATAGACAAGATATTGAATGAGTTCAATATAGAAACTACAAGAGAGGTTCTTATCGCACAGAAAGGATTGAATGAGTTCAATGTTGATGATATATTCAAGTGTATTGACATTTGGTAAAGTGAAACAAATAATCAAGTATAGATTGATACTTGATGTATGAAATCACAAAGAGTATTTATATCAATCATACTGTGATATGTACAAATCCAGATATGTCCTATGCTCTAAATGATGTGAGCATAGACCAGAATGATTCATAAGATGATCATTGGACAATAGTAAGGATATTCTTATGATATTTTGGAAGAACTAAGAATATATTATTTGTAGAAGTGACAAATAGATGGTTAGTTCATTGTAAAAGTACTACATTGATACTAGTTTTGTCACAAAATACAAATTAAGTTTATCTCAATCTAAACTAAGGGTAGCACAATATAATGGAAAGTAAGTTCCATAATGGATTTGGATGAGTTCCAAAGTTAAGACATTGTGACAGATACTACAACAAAAGGCTAAGTATATGAGCTATAATAGCAGCTAAAGAGGGCATTTGTGTCAAGTAGTTTGTTATCAAACTAGGTGTAGTTCACAGCGGGATAATACTATGAAAATATATTGTACGAAAATATTATCAACATGTTTTAACCCCGAAGAACTAAAGGTCACACCAAAGGACCAAATTTGTACGAAGCCATCTCATTAGAGAATGAGTGATGCGTGGGCAAAGACATGCAATTACACACGGACTGGAAGTGTCGGATCCAGGAATCGATTGACCACTAGCAATCGTGTACATACAACCTTAGGAAAGCCATAGGTGTTGAATACACAAAGGTTTGAAACTAGATTATTGACTCTAGTGCAAGTGGGAGGCTGTTGGAGATATGCCCAAGAGGCAATAATAAAGTGGTTATTATCATATCTTCACACTTATGATAAATGTTTACATACCATGCTATAATTGTATTAACAGGAAACATTAATACTTGTGTGATTTGTAAACTAAAATAAGAGTCCCTAGTAAAGCCTCTTGTTAAACTAGCTTGTTGGTTAATATATGATCATGGTTTCCTGATCATGAACATAGAGATGTTATTAACAACAGGATCATATCATTAGGAGAATGATGTGGTGGACATACTCCTATAGATAAGCGTAGCATAAAGATCAAGTCATTTCATTAGTTCAATTGCTATATGCTTTCTGATACATAGTAACCTAATTCCTTCGACCATGAGATCATGCATATCACCTTTACCGGATGGATGCTTTGATGACATCAAACACCACACCGTAACTGGGTGGCTATAAAGGTGGCATTGAGTGTTCAGGAAGTATTGGTTGAAACACATGGATCAAGAGTGGGATTTGTCCATCCATATGACGGATAGATATACTCTGGGCCCTCTCGGTGAAATGTCATCCAATTAGCTTGCAAGCATGTGACTGGCTCACAAGGGATCACATATCAGGAGCGAGAAAAAGTACTTATCGATACGAGGTTGAACTAGGTATGCGGAGATCTGACGATCATAACCTCGGATAAGTAAACTATCGTGAGAAAAGGGAAATTGGTGTCGTATGTAAGTGGTTCATTCAAAGTAATCGAGAAATATGTGGAGCCATATGAATTTCCAGATTCCTCTATTGGTTATTGTTCGAGAAGTGTCTCGATCATGTCGCATAGTTCACGAACCGTAGGGAGACACACTTAAGGATTGACGTTGTTTGAGTAGTTATGGTATTATATGAAAGAGAATGAATGTTGTTGGTCTCGGATGGGATCCGGATATCACGAGGTGATCCAGAATGGTCAGGAGAATAAGATTCATATAAGGAAAGTCCGTTTGAGTTCGGAAATGATTAGGTGTTTTCATCGAATGTTCTAGAAGGTTCCGAATGTCCGGCACTCGGGGGGAAGGGTACATGAATGTGTCATTACATATTGGAATGATTGCATCCTGTACTAAGTGTTCTTGCTGTTCCAAATAAAGGATTAAATTGAATCCTAAAGCTGAAAAGTCAAATGGCAGTTTGAAAGTCAAGCGGCTAAAACAGAAAGTGAGGGAAACAAGCAAGAGGAGGTTGAAACCGACTTGGGAGAGTCCCTCCTCTCCAAGCGCACCACCTAGGCCGAGTTGGGAGGGACTCCCCTCCTCCCTTGGCCGGCCTCTCCACCCATAAAAGGAGGCGGGGCCTCCTCCCTGAACACGCAAGTTCCTATCCTCTAATCTAAACCCTAGCCAAAGCCTCCGGTTTAGAGCCGTTTTGGTTTAGAGCTTCTAATTGCCCTAGCCTTGGTTTAGAGCCTTCTAATTGGTGTGTCTAAACCCTAGACCACTAATAGCTCTCATACTCCACCATACTCGCTCGGCAGGAGAAGCCTGCGGGATCTCCCTCTACTTAGGTACCACCGTTGTCTTTGGGAATCGCTTGAGAGTGCTACAACCTCCATTTTCTTTGGAACAAGGAGAGGAAGGTCTTCGTCGAAAATCGAGCGATGTGACCCATGGGGAAGCTAGCTAGGAGCACTTGTGGGAAGGATCGTCTCACGATCTTGAGATCGGAAGTGTCTGACTACATCACCCAGAATCTGCTCTCGTTAACCGCTTTGGAATCTTCGAGGGTAAGTTATTCCATCGACTCGTTGCTACAATCTAGTAGATAGATCTTGGCTTGTTTGTTTGTATGCGATAGAAATTTTTTGTTTGCCATGCTAGGAACCCCTACAAAGAAGACAAGGATTTCTCTCGACCCCTCAAAAAAACCACATCCCCGGACGCTTCAAAGTGATCCACCATGCTCGTCGTCCGCCAATGCACGCCACCACGGTCTTGCATCCGCCACCGCCGTCGCACCGAGACACACAAAGTAGGGCCGAGAGAGAAGCAAAGAGAAAGCGTCAGTAGGGGTTGCCTGAACCACGATCTTGCGGGAGGAACACCTCCACCACCCGGAGGTGGTAGCCCATTGAGTACAACCTTGAGGCAAACCAGGCCCACCTGGCCTGGCCGAGCCCATCAGGTCTCGTGAAGCCCCGTCGCCGCACTGCAGCAAGGGAACCGTCGTCCAGACCGCCGCCGCACTGCAGCAAACGAACATTTCCCCCGAACCGAACGTACCTAAAAGGATCATGGTTCACAGTTAAATCTGCAGATGAAATTGATACCCTTAAACATTACATGGTTTAAACAGTATATTTAGGTCAACATGCATTGGTCTAGGTGATGGCAGAAGATTAGCACTACACTGCAACAACATGAAACAGACGGAGATACTCTATCTATGCTGGCCGCATGCTTACACCACAATTCCACAATGTCCAGTATAGTGCCACTCGGAAGAAACCTGCAATTGGTAGGATATTCTGTTGATGTTAATCTTGTCGCTTAGTTTGTTCTCTGTTTTATTTTCCAGAACTTGTCACATTGAATTTGTTTCATAGCAGAACTGCAACACGTATTGCCGTATCTATACGTGTAATTTCCTGTAAGGCGAGCGTCGAGTCCACGTTGCGGCCAAGTCATGGTAGTTTTTTTGTAGCCTCGGCGAGTCCACGATCTAAAGCGCGGGATGGCGGCGCGTGCATGACGGATCGGGCGTAGATATCGCTCAATCTGTTTTCTGTTGAATAAAAGGAAAGCGAAAAAACGGCGATGTAGCGCGTCGCAAAAACTCCTCCGTGTCGTGTGTGTCCATACAACCCTCCATTGTTCTTCTGCTAAACCTGCCGGTCCTAGGCTGACCTCTGTCAATTGATATCAGAGCCTGGGCTAGGTGCAGCTGCGATCGGTGATCGACGACTGGCGGCGAGCTTTGGTGGAGGCGATTAGCGATGGGAGATCGAACCCCGTCGAAGGACGGCAACGGCAGCGGCGGAAAGTACACGGCGTCCGGCAAGAGGTCGGCCAGCCGGGCGGCAGCAAGCGCGATCGTGGTCCATGTGCCGTCGAGGGGGGTGAACGTCCCAGTCCATTACCCCATGTTGACGGAGACAAATTATAGTCTCTTGACTGTCAAGATGAAGATCATCATGCGGTCGCTCGGGGTGTCTGCGTCGGCGGCGATGACTGACGAGGCGAAGGATGAGGAGCGTTCGCCGCTCGCGATCGGTGCGGACTCGGTGATGTCGATCTCCAGTACAAGGCGGCGGGAGGCTGGGAGGCGATCCGTCGCATGCGCGTCGGAGAAGATCGCGTCAGAAGGCGCGCGTGAAACAGCTCAAGCGGCGGCTAGACAAGATGGAGATGAGCAGCGGTGAGACCGTCACGATGTTCTCGAGACTCACCACGTTGGTGGGAAATTGATCGCTCGGCGGACCATCTCGGACGAGTCGTGATCGAGCATCTTTTGGCTGTTCGAGATAGGTTTGCGGAGATCGTCAACACGATAGAAACGATGGGGCGACTTATCGACCATGTCATCTCTGAAGGCATTGGACGGATGGTCTCGTTGAGGAGAGCCGGCGAGGAAGCGCCCATGGCGCGGCAAGGATGAACGACTCATGCTCGTCACCCGTGCCTTGGAGTCTGATGAAGGAAAGAAAATCGGTGATGGGTCATCTGGATCGAGCTCCTTGAAGAAGAAGCACTAACGGTGACCATGGTGACCCCGCGGCCAGGCGGCGGCAAGAAGAACGAACATGGCAAAGGAAACAAGCACCGTAAGTTCGATATCTCAAAAGTAAAATGCTATAACTGCAAGGAATATGGCCATTTTCAGTCGATTGCCGAACCAAATAAAAGCGGAAAACTTGGTGCGAAACAATCGGATGATGGACGACTTTCGATGTCCGAGGTATGTGAACTTGTTGAATCATCAGAGGTGACAGTTCAAAGAGTGATGCTGCATGAAGAAAAGGTCACACCAAAGTTATCCGGTGAGGCAAACAAGGCGTGGTATCTTGATACCGGCGCTAGCAATCATATGACCGGGCGAGAAGAGAAATTCTCCGAGTTGGACATTTCGATTAAATTAACCGTTGGATCTATAGATTAAAGGCCACGATTCATGCCATCCGTACTTAGACCAAACCATAAGTTCCTTGCGTCACCTGCAAAGTCTGGGAAGTCTCTCTCGATTTTTCTCCACTGTGACCCATCAGCAGGGTGTCTCAACTTCCCGTCTTTCTTACGGTCTTCTTTGTGCCATCGCAACAACCTGGCATGCTCTTTGTTTCTGAACATGCGTTTCAACCTTGGTATTATAGGAGCATACCACATAACCTTAGCAGGAACCCTCTTAGGAGGATCTCCCTCAACATCACGAGGTCATCTCGTCGATCTTATACGGCAACACATTGCATACCGGGCATTTATCTAAATTCTCATACTCCTTATCGGTAGAGGATGCGATCATTAATGCATGCATGTATCTTTTGCACATCTAATCCCGGAGGACGAGAGTCTTCTTTGCTTCGTAGGTACTTTCGGGAAGTTCGTTATGTTTTGGAAACTTGACTTGATTATTTTCAGCATCTTTTCAAATGAGGAGTCGGTTAGACCACACTCTGCCTTCCATCGCAACAATTCCGATGTGTACCGAGCTTTGTGCTGCCATCTTCACAATTTGGGTACAACAATTTCTTGTGATGTTCTAACATGCCCTCTAACTTCAACTTCTCATTTTATGTTTCACAGTCTCGCTTTGCATCGAAATGACCCTACCAAGTTCATCAGTAGCTCATCGATGCCGTTCTTCACCTCTTTCCTCCTCATTGTCTTCCATTGCAGTATCACTGTATTCATGAAACATATGATGATAGTTGTTATCATCATCTTCTTCTTCACCATCTTCCATCATAACCCCTCTTTCCCCGTGCTTGGTCCAGCAATTATAGTTGGGCATGAAACCTTTCATAATCAGGTGGCCGCGAATGATTTTCGAGGAAGAGTACTCCTTGTTGTTCCGACATTGAACACATGGACAACGTATAAATCCATTCTCTTTGTTTTCCGTAGCCACATCGATAAATTTATCAACGTCTTTGATATACCCGGCTACGCGTCGGTCACCGTACATCCATTCCCGACCGTTCATCTGCATCATATAAGTAAGTTTATAAAAAACAGGACATCATAAATAGTGAAATAACCAATTGACACCGACACATGAATTGTATCAATGACCTAGAAAAGATAAGATTGCTAACCTCGGTCGAGGGAAATAAAGAGGAGAAAGCTCAAGTGCGTCTCGGACATCTTCTATATTTTTGTTCTATGAGAAATTCAACGGGATTATTCACTCAAACATTTCATCAAACACCTTCAATGCATGCATGAGAAAAAACTAGCACACCCCTCACACCTTCCACCATTCGAAAAAGCAGTGGGCGGATGGTGAGGCGTTGCATTTATAGAGGCGGGGGTCTTTAGTCGGTTGGAGCCGACAGGGACTAAAGTCGTCTCCACGCCGTGGTTGTGGTCAAACCTTTAGTCGGTTGGTGGCTCCAGGGACGTATTCCCTACCAACCAGGGCATGCCCCCGGCCCGTGCCGCTCCAACGGGACGCGTGCGGCCATTAGTCCCGGTTGGTGGGCGCCGGGACAAATGCTCTTAGGGTCGAACAGATAGCCCTTTTTCCACTAGTGTATGGAGATTCAAACGGCAACACCATCGTCCAAGACTCCGATGAAGAGCCCAACAAGTCTAAAATTTGTGTTTGAACTATGTCCTTTGTGTTTGAACCATGTCGTTTGTGGATGAACTATCTCATTTGTGCTTGAACTATGTCATTTAGGTGGTTGGAGGATTTTTAGAGCCATTTATGCATGAATTTTTTGGTCCATTTCGATCTTCTTTGTGATGGTTGCAATTGTGTTTTTGGTTTGCTCCTGTAGCGCGCTGTATTTTACAGCGCCTGGCGGAGGCACAAAATTCGCCAAGACAGCGCGCGCTACGTTTTAGCATCTCCGGCGGAGGTCGCGTGATTTTGCAGCGCTCAAACACGATAGCGCACACTCGATAAGAGATTTTCAGCGCTGCAAAATTGTGCGCTCTGGAGATGCTCTAGCGATATAAAAGTAAGCTAAAAGGATCTCCACTATATAGTTTAAAAAACCGGACCGGCGATCAAACCGTCGGTTTAGGTTTTTACCGGCCCGACCGCTGGTTGACCGATTCATTGTCTGGTTTTTAATATATAAAATAATACATTTTACCTACATTATTGCAATAAATCTAAAAATAATTTAGACTTACAATTTGGCATAATAATATACATCACGAGCAACAACAAATTGCCATGTTCAAGCCTCCCACAATCCCAGCAATAACAGCCAACTACTAATAGTTCGTATAGATTTTTGCATGCACACGAAGCCAGAAACTAATGATGTGCTATATGATTTCTACCATGTACTTCCTTCGTTTTAAAATATCATGAGTGAATCTATATACTAAAAGAAGTCTAGATACTTTCGCTTCACAAAGCTAAAACATTTTATCTTTTGAAACTGAGAGAGTAGATGATAGTAAAATCTAACGTGTCTCCACTACGCTATGCAGAGTTCGACGTCCTCCCTACGGGCGCCGTGGTTTGGACGGTTTATTCCGGCTCGCTTGGTCAGGTAGTACAGTGTGGTTAAAGAACCGTCAGAGGCTCTTGTCCGTTTTTGAAACTATACTCCACTAATATTCCTAAGATGGTCTCGCGTGGACCTTTTTTCTATCCCGATGGTGAAATTTTGCCAACTAGCGTTTCCAACATGACTTTTTTCATCGAATTTGGCCAAACTTTTATCCGGCGTTTCTAGTCTGATCTCAATGTGTTGGGTGTTGTGCAGGAATGCTGGATTAAGCATAAAAAGGGTGGACTAGGGCTATCGGCACGGAAGGCGAGTTCCCGCCTTTCTTTCCCATTTCCTTCCTATTCCCCACCTACCGGACACAACTCCCGCCAGTTCCCCGAGCTCTACCCAGCATGCCCCCAAAGAAATTCGACAACCCTTGCACCACCGTCGCGCGACTTGGGCGAAGGATTACCTACAGAGGAAAATCGAATCAGACGGCCTAAGGGAGAGGAAGGCAAACTTGAAGAAGAAAAATCTAGAAGAAGCCGAGGAAGAGGTGCAGACGCAGGCGATCATGGAGGCGAAAGCGGCGTCTGAGCGCAACATGGCGGATACTCAGCGGCCATGGGCCATCCGACTCCCCACGGGCGCCGTGGTTTGGATGGTTTATTCCGGCTCGCTTGCCCAGGCGGTCAGTCTTTAAAGAACCGCTAGAGGCTCTTGTATGGTTTTGAAACTATGCTCCACTAGCATTTGTAGGATGGTCCCGAGGCCGTTTTTATCCGGGTGGTGAAATTTCCCACATGTTTCAAAGACGTCTTTTTCTCCGGTTGACCAAACTTTCATCCGCGTTCCTACTCTGATCCCGACGTGTTGGGTGTTGTCTAAGGCTGGAGGAAGCGAAAAAACTAGCTAGAGATGTCGGCGAGAAGGCGAGTTCGCCTTTCTTTCCCATTTCCCATTCCCCTCTGGACACAACTCACCTTCCCAAGCTACGCCACCATGCCGCCAAGAAATTCGCTAACCCTCGCACCACCGTTAGCGACTTGGGCGAAGGATTTCCGGCAGAGGAAAATCGAATCAGACGGCCTAATAAGGGAGAAGGAGGCGAACTTGAAGAAGAAGAAGAAGCTGGAAGAAGCCGAGGAGGAGGCGCGGACACAGGCGGTCATGGAGGCGAAAGTGGTGTCTGAGCACAACATGGCGGCTACGCGAGCAGCTATGGGCAATCCGCCTATCCACATCGGATAGTACGGCGTAGCTTGAGGAAGCCAAGGCAGCATGGGATTTCGTTGTGCTTGCCGGTGCTGTTCCAGAAGAGACACATGACTCTGCCTTTGAGCTTCTCGGCGTCTCCTGAGTTTGGCGGCAACCATCTGGGCTGATTAAAACCATACATGGTCTTCTCCCATTGTCCTACATCTCACGGTCTGCCACCACCGCGTTACCGAGCTCTGCCCTTCACGTCTTGCAACCCATCGCTGAGTTCTGCGACAACAGCTACGTCGGAGGCTATCCCTGTCGACGAGTGATGGTCGAATTGCATGTTTTTTTTTAAATAATTTTAAAACCGAACCTAGGCTACTTGGGATCGCCGATCTGTTTGGACGAGTGTCTCGTGTTGTGTTTTGACTACGAGAAAAAAAACTCTTAAATTTATCGCTAGCTTCTGAATTTGGTTTGTAACACGAGTGAGAAAAAATGGATATTTTCAGATCAAAAGTTTAATTCATCTTGCGACGATAGATGTCTAGAAACGTTCCAGCGAGTAGAGGCGCTAAGCAATGTAATGGTACGAAAAGTCGGTCGGCCCCGGGTGTTGATCTTCCTTCCCAAAAAGGTGGCCGGAAGCTTCGAAAGCGTGGGAAAGCAAAAGCAGAGCAGCCGGGCCTCGAAAGCGACGGTGTGCACGAGGGGATGCTGGGCAGCCCGGTCCCCCGCACGAAAAATAAGAGAAGCCGTCCACGTCGTGCTACTACACCGTAAATGCTCTTTGGATTTTTTTTTATTTTGAACGTGCCGGTCCGTGAGCTTGGCGCCCAATTTGGCGATGGACTTTCGTCTTTGCTCCCGGCCAGGGAGAGTACGTACACTAGAGACGGCCGCTGGTATGGTCCAGCGCGCCGACCGGCCACCGGGACGTCGAAATCAGACCGGCGAGGGGGCGTCGATCAGCTCCAAACGCCCAGTGCATGAACCAGGAAATTACCGGCATGGTTCGGTGAACCGGAGGACGTACGATCGGCCGCGCGTTGCGGTGGCAACCGGCGCCCCCGCAAGCGCAACGCACGATTTTCTCTCTGCGATTCCGCTGCCGAGTTTGGTACTACTACTTGCATGAAGATTCTTGGTGCTACGAACTGTGTAGAATATGCTGCCAGCTGAGGTGTGCCCAGCTGCTGTACGTAGGCTAGAGGCACGGAGGTGATCGATTTGGCGTTGAGCATTCAAATGATTCCATCAACATCTTGTCCCCGTGCCGGCCCTGGCGACGGCACCGGCGGGCACGCAGCGAGGCGTCTGCTCCAGTCAGCCCCCTGCCAGGGTGGTTCCGTCCCGTGTAGCCTGACGAGGGCTCACGTCCTCCCCAGATAATTAAGCCAGTTCGCATCAAAATGACAGGAGCTGTGATGAGCTCCATTATTTCCGCCGTTGCGACGGTACGTTGTGAACAGGTGCTGCTGCGAGCCTGCAAGTTGGGCAGTGAGTCAGTCGTGCTGCTACAATTTGGGAGTCAGACGTCTGCGCACGAAAGCATCGGATCGCGAGCTCCGAGCTCGATCGATCTATCTCGTCGGGCTAGGAAACAACGCATGGGTGACACCGACTGACGGTTATTAGCTAGCATCTCCATGTCAACACTACTACTAATCGACTGGCTAGTGTCTGCTGGTCACTGGCTCACGGCACGCAGGTGCAGTGCGTTGCCCGCCCGCGCAACTTGCGCTATTGGTCTGCGTCCGTGTGTGTGAAGATGCCAGCAGAACGTATCGAAATTAGCAAGGTCGTGCTGTGTGGGGAGCGCGGATCTGGTTCCAGGCCGGGCTGTTCAATGCAAATTAATTATAGGCTGGGAGTTTGACTGACAGCATTAGCGCTAGTCTGTTGTACGAGTTCTGTTCCTATCCTGATCAGGGAACAAGAATCGTCCGACCTGTTCAGCAAAGGAAACTTAACTGGGAAATGGATACAGTACACAGGCCAGACTTGTTCAGTTCAGGCTCGTTCCGTTGATGACTTGATATGTTCTGCGTCTCCGTGAGCAAGCCGCAGACCGACCGCGCCGCGCACGAGGTTGCTTTGCGACTGCGTTGAAGTTGCCACTGATGTGCGGCGGCCTGTTCTGATTACGGCTTCCTCGCTGGAAACTGCGTTTAAAGTCGTAAACGCAACGCTGTGACGCAGAGTCTGCGACTTCATCTTCGTTTTCTCCAAACTAGAGTCTTCGTTTTTTTTATGAACAGAGCGCCTAGGAACGCCGGCCAATCCTACTCAAGGCCAAACCATACATGTTGTTGGGCCGCATTTGGCGGCCTATGCGGAAGCTGCTTTATGTGGCACCCCCTCGTGCCCGTAGCGGGCGGGCGATGCGAGCTGTCGCGAGTGTTGGGGGCCCCTAAGCGCCATATAAGGCCCAGAGTCGCACACCCAACACTCACGGTGGTGGTCTGTTGGGCCGTGGCCCACCATGTTTTTTCAGTTCTTTTGTTTCCTTTTTATTTTTCTATTTGTTTTACCGTTTCTTTTACATTATTACAATATTTGAATATTTTAAAATCTGATTATTTTTTAAAATATAAATATTTAATAACTTGAATTTTGGAAACCTGAACATTTTTTATTCTAAACACTTTCTAAAATTTATACATTTTTCAAATATAAACTTTCTTCAAATATGAATATTTTTTCCAAAACCTGAACGTTTTTTAAATCTGGATATTTTCTCAAATTTGTACATTTGAAAATCTAAAAAATATTTAAAAATAATTTAAAAGTAAGAAACAAAAAATGAAATGGGAAAGAAAAGGATGAAAAATGAAAAGAAAATAACAAAAAATGAAAAAACTAAAATGAGTTGGCCCAAATGCAGCGCAGGGTGCGACACAGGCCTCTCGCACAACATTGAGCGGCGTATAAGATTTCCGGTCTTCGCCTACTCTGTCATGCGTAGTGCTTGATAATTCCTGTTTAAAGCGGTGGGCTGACCAACAAAGTGATACATGTTTTTTGTTTTCCAATTTTTCTTTTTGCTGCTTTTGTTTTATATTTTTTTGCTTTTCTCTTGAGTTTCATTTTCAGTTATTTTTGGAAATTTAAGTCTAATTTTAAATAAATTAATCGTTCCCTTGCCTTTTTGCCAAAAATATTTTTTTTAATTACATTAACATATATTCTTGCATGGATGAATAATTTTTTTCCATAGAACACGGTGAGGTGGAGGATGGACAGCCTTAGGCATTACAGCTGTTATTCTAGTTTTGACCTTAAATTTCTCATATAATATTTTGTCAATGTTTACAATGCATAACCGTTTTGTTGAAATTAGTTGGTGAAGATTTAGTAGACATTGGGCAGAGGGAATGAGCTCAAGGAATTAAGGTAAAAGATTGCCACATTCTTCTTCTATTGCCGTATTTCGAAATGTCTAAACAGCAGGAATGTCGCTGGATGGGAAATAGTAATGGCTCATGGCTGAATATCTTCAGAAGATCATTGTTGTATACCTGTATGTTTTTTTAGATCTATACCTGTATGTTCTTATTACTTAATAAGGTTTGTGAAGTGATAGTTGCATTCTTCCTAATTTTATTGAGTTATACTTGAAAGTATATATTATAGAGACAAGGAACCTAGCGATGATTGTCTGACATTTGATCTTTTGTTACCTGAGAAGGTTTTGCTCAGCACTGTTTGGTCTTAACTGTCCATTAGGGATGTGCACTAGAAATGAAATTTGTTTGTTCGTGCTGCAATGTGAATATTTATGATTGATTTGCCTGAGAGCAGTAACATGAATCATGACTTCATTATTTGGCTGACATTATTAGGCCATATTGTTGGTAGATTAGCTCCATCATGATAAAAGAGCGCATAAGATAGCTAAAATTATTGGAAATAATGATTCAGTTAAAATAGATATCTTTCATGCTGGTGAAGGGAACTGAGGTTAGGAACGTTTCAATAACCGTATTGGAAAATGACTCCAACTCCAGTTGCTTAAAAAAATAAGACAGGACGAATAGACATAAAGAACATTTCCACCGAACCGTGCGTACCTAAAAGGATCATGGTTCACAGTTAAATCTGCAGACGAAATTGATACACTTAAACATTACATGGTTTAATCAGCGTATTTAGGTCAACAACATGCACTGGTCTATGTGATGGCAGAAGATTAGCACTACACTGCAACAACATGAAACTCTATCTATGCTGGCCGCATGCTTACACCACAATTTCACAATGTCCAGTAGAGTGCCACTCAGAAGAAACCTGCAATTGGCAGGATATTCAGCATTCACTTGGCAAAACAGAAATTTGGGAGTCAAGGATTTGAAGGCATATTGCAATATTTGTTGACGGTTGAGATGATTGACACCATAGACCATACCTGAAAAGAAGTGAGCATTATGGCACGGCTGGTGCTGCAGGGTATCCGTCTCCACCTCCATTTGGAGATTTACACCCAGATACAGTGTTCACCTTGTCAGGGACAATGGTTGGCGCAGTAGCATGTGCCAATGGTTCATCCTCTTCCATCACGTCATGGATCTTCCCATCCTAGCAACGCAAAATAATTATGCAACCTAACCATGAATTGAGTTGAAGATTTGTACAACCAGTTTCTAAGTTACTAAGTAGAAGTCATGAAACGGAACTTATTTGTATATTCTCCAGAGGACACCATTTACCATACCTGTAGTTTGATCCTCTTAGGATCAAGAAAGATAGCGAATCCATGGCAGGCCACCACCTCGACACCCTTCCTCTTCATACTCATTGGCGCCGCAAGGTCGGTCATCTTCCTCAGGACAAACTCAAGATACAACTCACTTGGATAGTTATAGCGTAATCAACGGAAACGAAGAGTTGACCAGCTAGCGAAAGATTCTGATGTAACGTAACGTCTCAAATCGACAAGTAATTTAACCATGTGATGTACTGCAAGAGTGTACTCTATTGGGCAATCCTAGTTGACGTTCTACAAACTAAAACTGGAAATAGCACAAGGAACCCCAACAGAAGGTGTCGAGGCCTGACAATCCGTTATCATGACAGAAATGGAAAAACAAATTGATCCACGCAACCACGACATGCTGCAATGTATGCATAAATTCACCGAGCACCATCGGTTCGATAGAATAGATTGTAAACCTGTATTACAGGTATAACAGCAACACAGCTTTACTCATCCCCAAAAGGCCAAACTGAGAGCATCTGGTGAATTACACGACTAAACTGATGTAAAAGATTGGCGTCTTGCATGCTGCAAGTTCAGTTCACGACTCGATTCTCACAACGAATGAACCTGGTCCCATTCTAATCACGACTTAATTCTCGCAACACTACTAGGTCTCTTTGTGCTGCCATGTCGGGCTACTAAGGAGGAACTCCCCCTCCCATACTGTTGAGCAAAAGAGCAATTTACCAAACGAATTAACCATGATAAACGCTAGATAAAACATGAATAGAATAATAGAAATTAAAGTAATCATGTTAATTAGCGGATACCGATTAAGACAGATAACCAAACAAAACAGATTGCAAGGCACAGAACTTGAGATAAGATCAGAACAAGGTCTACAACAAATCAAACAGAGCGACATATTGTCTGACTAAGATAAACAAGATTGAAAAAGCAGAGGAACCGCCAGCGTTGGCGTTGGCACCGTCATCATCCATGTCATCAAGGAAAAGGTTGCTGAT
Organism: Avena longiglumis; assembly: GCA_030063025.1. Taxonomy (NCBI): domain Eukaryota; kingdom Viridiplantae; phylum Streptophyta; class Magnoliopsida; order Poales; family Poaceae; genus Avena; species Avena longiglumis. The sequence goes on from CP125979.1 coordinate 48,760,955, forward strand.
GTCGGAGAAGAAGTCGTTGTTGGAAAAGACGTCGGCGCTACCGCTATCCGTGAAGGAGTCCGTGATGAAGCCAGTAGTCGCGCCAATAGTGCTTCCCAAAAACCTTATCGCCCTTCTTCCGTACAGGACTCAAAGCAGCGGGATCTCGGAGGCCCTCTCATCGGCTCATTGCCGCCATAAACAGGATGGTGAAGATCTAGGTAGCGTAGTGCTCTAGAACTGGGCGCAAAGGTGTGCGATGGTGTTTACGAGAGGGCCGGCGTCTCTCTTATAGCACCTGAAGAAAGGCAAACATGATGCCATGATGTTGAATAAGGTGGTCGGAACCAACCATAGCCACCAGAGGGGTGCTCTTTGGCTAGAACGGTCACTAGAGTGTAAAAGACCGTCCTTCCATCACCACAAACGAAAAACTCCCGGCGAACAGTGTAACTTTGCATCCAAATACGATGAGGATGAGTTCGAGTAAACAACCCTTCAGTAAGCAGATCATAAGGTTTTTGGAGGTCTCCCACCAGCAACCAGAGTAGGTGGCCAGATATCTTGAGAGAAACCCCCAATGAGATGCGCCTAGTTGATCTTGAACATGAAATCTCCGCTTCATCTTCACTTTGTGAACCTCATCTGCAGAGGAGAACAACTAGGATTACTTCTAGATCTTGGACAAAATGAGCTTATTTTACGATATGTCGATGGCGTGCCCCTGTTGTGGAGTTTCGAGACTTCAAGGCACAACATGAACAATGCCACTGAGCGTTGCCACTCCACTGCTTGGCCTTGGAGTCGAGACGAATCACTCTAGACCGGCATATAGCCAAACACAGCAAACTGTAAACCTAATCTAGATCTAGCCCTAGTATTTACACCATGTCGGACGCCTCTCCTCCCCTACTCCGGCCGGCATCGCCGATGGAGGAGGCTTGGGGTCAGTCCAAATATGAAGAGGAACTTGCGACTCTCAATGAGCTCTCGAAGGAACCATGGGAGATGCATGTTTGGGGTGGATGCCCAAGTGTAATAATGTGTGTCGCAACAATGTGCAATGAATGTATGGTTGTAATGCGAATGCATCCCATGGATTAACGGATAGCAAACCTTATTTCGTCACAAATGAGAAGATACCGGAGAGTTTCCCTCTAAAGAAAAACTGGAAGGTTATTCAGGAAGGTTGTGTAGATTGGACGGCGATCACCTATTTTTCAGGGCATGTTCGGTTAGCTAGGGTTTGAAATGGATTGGAAGTGATTAAGGTGGATTAAATCCCATGAAAGTCAAAATTTCCCCAAATCCAATCCAATAGTCTACAATCCTTTTTGTGTGGGATGAACCGAACAAAGCCTAACGTAGTTTTTCTCGCAAGTGAGATGCCCTTGTTCTTACATATTGCTTCGGGTTCACACACACACACACACTATCAACATGAAACTTATTTCAGAGTTAAACCCTAAACCCTAATTGGATAAAACTACCATAATTGAGGCTGTCGGGACGGGTCAGTACCACTTTCGGTAATTTTGGTATGTAAGTACCAATTTTGGGGTACAAGCATTACGAATCGGACTAATTCATGACTAATAGCACTTTGACACGCTTTCTGACGGCTCGGACCCAGCTGTAAGTGCTGAGTTGGCGCCACGTGTCTAGGAGAAGCTGAGGTGGAAGTAAGGCCCACCTGTCAGACGTATCTTATATTATTTTTTATTTTTCTCTCCTATTTTACTATTTAATGCCAGTGGGTCCCACCCGTCAACCTCACTAATTTTCCCCCACCCACCTTCTTCTTCCTCCATCCTGTTGTCGCCACCGGCCGCATCTTGGAGTGTATGTAATCCTGCTTTGCTCGCCCTTCTGCTGCTAGCTTCGCCCGTCGTGTAAGGACACAATCACCTTCCTTGAGATGTCAGCAACGGGGCGGGTGCTGAGCGGGCAGGCGAGGACGCCGTTGAGGTTCTTGGGCGGCAAGGGCGCGCCGGCGAGCCTGAGGTGTCTGCAGGCGCGGGTGGAGTGGAGCCGTGGGCGTCTGAGGTAGAGCGTGTGGCCGCAGGCATGAGCAGGGGTGAGGCGGAGCTGTGAGGGAACAGGCGCAGCGTGGGCAGCCAGCGACAAAGCTAACCCAGCAACGTCGTCATATGTTGGCGCCAGCCGACAAGAGCTAGCGGCCCTAATTTGATCTTGCGTCCGTGCGAATCGTCGCACCGGGCCTCCGGGCGCAGTAGGATCGAGGAGTGCGCACGGTCTTCAGCGACATCTTCGATCCTGAACCTCTCATGGTCTTGCAAATTTTTGGTTGGGCCTCGTCTGCTCTTTTCAGTAGATTTGTTCGATCCGGAGGGCTAAAAGAAGAAAGATCATCGTTAATATTTCTATATAGATAGCAGATGATTAATTAATGAATTAATTATATTATATGCACCTCGTCGGAGCGGTCGTCTTCTCGATCACACAAGGCATCGCCTTCTCCCTCGCGGAAGGCATCACCTTCAACCTCAAACAAGTCATCTCTTCCGGCAAAAAGAGGATCACCCTCACCGGAGTTGTTCAGAAATGTCGATACATCTAAATTTTCTTCCCCGCGGATCACACCTTGGATGAACTCTTCCTTTTCTTCGTCTCTATCATGTGGGTCCATATTTTCCGCATAGGTGAAAAAATGGATAAGTCAAAGCGGATAAGGGAGAATGTTAGGTATGGTGTTGAGAGATATAAACCCTAATATATACATACACAATAATAAAAATGAATTTAAAATATTAAAAACCCTAATTCGGAGAAACCCTCGGGCTCGGATCCTATCGCGAAGAACCAATACCGGAAAGAAAGGCGGCAATCAATACATGGCATAATACAATGCGCAATAAATATGTACATCAACACAGGGGGTAGTTTTTCATCGGGTTTGGGGCTACCCACAGTGACTAACCAGTGGGGCCGAAGACTATAATACCTAACTAATTAATAAACCTAATAATACCTAACTAATAATAAACCTAATAATCCAAACTAATAAACCTAATAAACCTAATATGCTAGGAGCAGTGGATCAGGTAATATAAGCTCAAAGGGAGTAATTCAACAAATAGGACACTCTATCTATCGATAAAAGACCACAGTAGAATTGTATGCATCATGGCAAGAATTGAAATGCTTTCGAAATCATAGGATTATATCATGGTAGGGCTATGCTTGCCTTTGCCTATTGATAGCCAAAAGCAGAGCTTTAGGATCCTTGTACTTGACTTGATTACAGTTGGTCAAGTATTTGTCTTTGAGCTTCGACGGTGTTGATCTCTGGCTTCGATCTCGATCTCGATATCGTATTCTACCGGGAAGAACCAAACGCGGAAAGAAAGGGAAACAATCAACACATGGCATCGATGCAATGCACAAGCAACTATGATGATATGACAAGTTAATTTGCATTGGAATGTAACCCTAAGACATGCTCGACGATTTAATCGGGGTTCCGAGGGGTGAAAACCCTAACTCGGGGAAACTCCAAAACATATGAGAGGGGTGCATTTGTTCTTCTAATTATACTTTTCATTTAAGTTGTTGAACAATGCATGATTATAGGTTAAATAGATAGGTTTCATTTTTCTGAACAATTTGATATATTATTTGTATTTTTCTGACTTATAAACAATAAGTTATAGATTTTACAATATTAAATCATTTTCTGGAATTAAAACAAAAGGCAAATAGTTTTACACTGGGCAACCCTAGCAGTGAGGCCGACAAAGGGCCCCAGTGCCAACTCAGCCTCCACGCTATGGCAGGACCCACCGCATGTTTGGCCAGCGGCCCTACCGTGATGTCACGGGGCGTCGGCGTGACATCATCGGGATCGGCCCGGATAAATCGGCAGGGAGGCGCTTGGCGGGCGGACAAGCGAGGCGGGTGCGATGGATGCGGGCTAGTGTACCGAGCCGTTTTATGGTGGCGCCGCTCCGGATTAGTCGCAGGAAAAGGAAGCACGGCGATCGTGGCGGTGGCTTAGTACTCGGCAGCGGCAATGTCTGAAGAGGAAGAAACGGAGAGACCGTGAGGTGGAGGAGCTCACCACAGGCGGTGAGTCGGCTCGACCAGCGAGCTCGGACACGGCGTATCGTCGAACGGTGGGCGGACTTAGGGAGGAGCTCCCGATTGCGGTGAATTCTGGCGCCCTTGTCGATTCCGTTGGAGGAATACCCGGCACGTTGAATGGCTTCGGCGTCCTCGGATGAAAGAGGAGGAGGCGGTGGGGCTGGCGAGATCGATTCGAGCAGCGTTGGTAGACGGAAGGGCGTGCTCGATTCCGGAGGAGGCAAGAAGCGAGCGAGCTTGGTGAGAGGTTCTGGCGAGGCGGAAGCGGCGGCGGCCGGTAGGCGTCTTACAGCGGGGCACTGGCGGCATCGCTTGATCCTGTCTTGCGAGAAGATTGTGAGATGGGAAGAAGAGGAGGGCTAACATTATTAACCAAGGACCTTTTGTCGGTTGTTGGCTCCAACGGACTAAAATCATATCGATTGGAGCCACCAGCGGGCGTATACTCCACTTTTTCCAGCGACCAAGGGTTGGCCTTGAAGTCTTTAGTCTCGGTTGGTGGCTCCAACCGAGACATATGACCCTGTTTTCAAAAAAATTCAGGAATTTTCTCTCTGTTCCCGCCTTATTTTTTATTTTGGGGTTTAAATTTGTAATATTTTTTAAATGATAATTACTTTGGAATTTAGAAAAACTTTAAGCATAAAAAGTATTTGAATTTGAATAACTAATTCAAAACCATTTTCTGTTTTTAAAAATAATTAATGTAACCATTTAAACTATGAACCATTTAAAATTTAAAATGAATTAACTTATATTTTTTGAATATTAGTTTGGAATTTAGAAAAACTTTAAACAAAAAAAGTGTTTGGATTTGAATAACTAATTCAAAACCATTTTCTGTTTTTAAAAAATAATTAATGTAACCATTTAAAATATGAACCATTTAAAATTAAAAATAAATTAACTTATATTTTTTGAATATTAATTTGGAATTTAGAAAAAATTTAAACATAAAAAGTGTTTGGATTTGAATAACTAATTCAAAACCATTTTATATTTTTAAAAAATAATTAATGTAACCATTTAAAATATGAACCATTTAAAATTAAAAATGAATTAGCTTATATTTTTTGAATATTAATTTGGAATTTAGAAAAACTTTAAATATAAAAAGTGTTTGAATTTGAATAAATAATTCAAAACCATTTTTTGTTTTAAAAAATAATTAATGTAACCATTTAAAATATGAACCATTAAAAATTAAAAATGAATTAACTTATTTTTTTGAATATTAATTTGGAATTTAGAAAAACTTTAAACATAAAAGTGTTTGGATTTGAATAACTAATGCAAAACCATTTTTTGTTTTTAATTTGGATTTGAATTAACTTATATTTTTTTATATATTAATGGGCGGGAAAAAAAGGACGGGAAATAATGGGCGGAAAGATAATTTTATTAGGATAGAACTGGAATTAAAGTACATAATGCAACTAACACAAAGTTACATAGAAGAACTGAAAATTAAGATACATGGCCAAATTAAGCCACAATCGGCCAAACTTGTTTTGCAATGTTGGAGTGATTCAGTCATGCTCCTGCCTGCACTTGCCACTTTGTAATTAGTCGCCGTACTACATGACCTGTCGTTGTTGTTGTCGTCGGGGTCGCCGTAGTTGAACCTTGAAGGCTGAGTACGAGTGGGCTGGACTTGAGGGTAGCGCAGGTGGGGGCTAGAGTCGGCGGTCGTGTCGTAGGCCATGACTCTCTGGAGAGTCCGGCCGCTCCACCACAGCCGACGGCCGACCTCGTTGAAGTTCGGAGGAGGTGGGCCGCCCTCCTCTTGCCTGGCGAGCACCCTCTCATGACGATCCACGAAGAAGGCTTCCCAAGTCGGGAAATAGTCGGGATGCCATCTGGGATTCCTCCGCTGCTCCGGCGTGAGCTCGAAGTAGTAGTGGTTCGTGATGGCCATCCGGCGCGCCACACCTAGAGGGACAGGAGGAATCAGCACGCCTCGGCCAAAGATCCAAGGACGACAAGAGTCTGGGCGGGTAGGGGTAGTTCGAGGTGCAAAGCGCCTCCGCCTCCCTGGGATTTAGTGCTACGGTGGAAGTCATGGGAAAGAGTGATGAGGTTGCAGATATGAGTCTAGAGATGTGCAATGACAATGGAGGCCAACCCTACATATATATATATAGTGAGAAATGGCAGGAAGATAACTGGAGGGAAGAACTGGTGGGAAAAACTGGCAGGAAAAACTAGAGGGCAAAAATGGCGGGAAGAACTGGCGGGAAAAAATGGCGGGAAGAAAAATGGCGGGAAGAAATTGCTGGAAGAAAAATGGCGGGAAGAAAAATGGCTCATTAAGAACTTGCATTGGATCTCTGAAGAAACCACATATTTTGAGTCTAAAAATGATTTTTTCAAAAAATCACGGGCGATAGATCATGTACCTGTAGTACAAACCGGACCGACTTCCCTCGATTAAGACATTCGTCCTTTTTACCCGGGATGGACAAAAAGGTTTGAGATGTCCTGGTTGGGAGATAGTCCATGTAAGGAGGTCTAGTATTTTAGGAAAATGGGACGGTAGCATTCTGAAACAGAATTTTGGTGGTTACTTCACAAAACGACCCGTTTTTTGCGCTCGGAAAATGAAAAAGGGCTTTTCCGTGCGACAAAACGGAAAACTTCCTCTTGCAACATTGTTCTCCATAGCAATGTCCACATGTATGCATAATATGGGCACAACATCGCAAACTATGCCGTGATTCAGCACATAACATCGGTCATTTGGACCGAAAGCCATGAAACCTCGAACATGATAGGTCATTTTGTGAATATTTTTTCGAGACATGGTCAATATACCAAGTCTAGTATTTTTCCTTTCAACTATGTCACATAATATGACACCACGTAAAGGATTTTCATTGTTCGGATTTTTTTTTTAATTTCTTATGCCCGTTTTGAATTTTTTGAATTTCTGACTATGGTCGAACCGGCGTGCATGAAGATAGGGGACGAGCATCGTTAGAACTTGCATTAGATCTCTGAAGAAACCACATATTGCGAGTCTAAAAATGATTTTTTCAAAAAATCATGGGCGATAGATCATGTACCTGTAGTACAAACCGGACCCACTTCCTACCGATTCGGTAGACATTTGTCCTTTTTACCCGGGATGGACGAAAAGGTTTGAGATGTCCCGGTTGGGAGATAGTCCATGTAAGGTGGTCTAGTATTTTAGGAAAATGGGAGGGTAGCATTCTGAAACAACATTTTGGTGGTTACTTCACAAAATGACCCGTTTTTTGCGCTCGGAAAATGGAAAAGGGCTGAAAGGATCGTATGGGCACCTAGAGGGGGGGGGTGAATAGGTGCTACTTCAAATTTTCTTCTTTTTCAAATTAGGGTTTTACAATAAGGTAAATTCTCTAGATAATGCAACTAAGGTGAATTTACCTATATGACAATTATGCAAGAGCTACCACTACACAAAGTAGGAACAAGTAAGTAAAGTGCGGTAAAGGATAGAAGTAACCAAAGTGGTGGACGCGGAGACACAAGGATTTGTTTCCCGTAGTTCCTTCCTTTTGAGGGGAAGTACGTCTACGTTTGGAGAGGGGGTGGTTTCAAACCACCAACACCACGAAAGGCCTCCCTTGTTCTCCGATGAATCCCACCCCAACGGGATCGATTCACCTTCCACTATATCGGCAACCTTCGAGGTGGAAGCCGGCACCTTTACAAGTTTGGGCCACACATCCACAACTTAATCGGAGGCTCCCAAATACAAGCAAGCTGTCAAAGCAATCAAAGACAAGCTTGTAAGAACCAAAACAAGAACTAGGGTTTCCAAGAAAACACTAGAACAAAGGGGCCCTCAATGAAATGAGGGGGAAATGAAGATCTCTTTTGGTGAAGTAGTAGATCGGGGCCTCCTCCTTCGATTCCCCAAAGATCAAGGACTTTGGGTGGTGGAATGAGGAGATCTTGAGATTGGGTGGCTCCAATGGTGGTCTTGACTTTAAATGTGCTGAGCACTTTGTCCCAAGGTAGGTGGAGGGGTATTTATACCCCTCCACGAAATATGGTCATTGGAACCATTAATGTACCGGTAGTACCGGTACTCAAGCGGTAGTACCGCTTGCAAGCGGTACTACCGGTCAAGTACCGGACCAGGTACCGAAGATGCTTCAGTTCATATAGATTTCTTCAGTTTTGGGCGGTATCGCCCTTGCGGTACTACCCCCAAGCGGTAGTACCGGTCGTGAGGCAGTACTACCCGGTCAGGCGGTAGTACGTCCTGGCACCGCTTTGACCAAACCGGAGAGGAGTGAGTGTTAGTCAGACGCCCGGTCTGCCGAAGCAAGACGACCAGGTCAAGCAGCGGTAGTACAGCTTGTATCAAGCGGTACTACGGTTGGACTACGGTGCTTTGCTCAGGTACCGGGTGGTACTGACTAGCACACGCCCTTATCAGTTTTGCACGGTACCAACCGGTACTAGAACCGGTAGTACCGGTGCCAAGCGGTAGTACCGGTCATAGTTCCGGTACTACCGGTTGGCACATTGGTTTTTCGCAAAGGGAATTGATATGCCAAACTTTGTGCCACTTCCTTATCAAACCTGTGATACACTTAGCACACGATTAAACCGATAATTGTGTTGTTATCAAACATCAAAATCAGAGGGATAGGAAAATGATCTTTCAATCCCCCCTTTTTGGTGTTTGATGACAATACACTTTTTGCAAGATGATTTTAATAGAAAGCATATGGAATTTGTAAAATAGAGACGGGGCTCCCCCTAGATGTGTAGAAACAAACCTCCCCCTCTATTTTACAAACCCAACATGGGTGCACAAATATGGATACTAGCCTTTGAAATCATACCTTTGCACAAAACATGTGATGAGGAATATATAGACAATAGATACCGCATAACATCACAAGATGGATCCAATGAAATAAACCACATAGTCTCATAAGATGGATCCATGAAATAACCACATAGTCTCACACGACATAATCACATAGTCTCACACATAAATAGAGGGAAATCGAAGTTCACAAGCAATAAAAGGACCAAAATAAGAACGAGCTTGTGACTTCCCATGCAACACCCATGCATAAAGTGCAACTTCTCCCCCTTTGGCATCAAGACGCCAAAAAGGGACAAGTGCAAGACTACCGTCCCGACAGTCAATCCTCCTCTTCCTCCTCCTCATCCTCAAAGTCCTCCTCGTAGGGTGGTGGTGCGCGGTGCGAGGAAGAGACATCATCGTCCCAACGGCTGTGCTGAGAGATCCACTGATCTTCTGGAGTGATGTTGGTCTCGGACCCCTCGGAGACGGTCAAACCCTGAGAAGCCATCATGTCCTTATGCCGAGCACTGACCTTCTTGGCATACACATGCGCCTCATACATGCATTTCTGTCTGTCCATCTGAAAGCTGAAGATCTTCTTGAGCTTGGCCTCCATCCTTTTGGCCCAAGTGGGCTTAGCATTCTTGCGCCGGGAGACAACATAGTCAGTGTCATGACCACTGTCGGCATCCTCAGAGTCATCATCTTCCTCCTCACCCGCCACAACGCGGGGTTTAGCATGTTTCTTGATCTTGAGAGCCTTGGGCCTGTGCACAATGAGAGGGCGAGTGGAGAGAGTCCTAGCAATGGGAGGGCACTTTGACACAATGAGGGCCATGATATATGGAGCAAATGGGGGAACCCTCCGAGTGTAGGCAGCAGCAACCATCTCATTCCATATATAGTCTGCCACATCAAGAGGAGTGTCAGAGTCACAGTTAAGGAAAGTGTTGAACAACAAGTCTACGGAGAATCCATGTATCTCATCCTTGTTGCCCGCACGAGGAGCAACCGTCTCACGGAAAATGTGATGGAGAATGTCATATGTGGGGAGAAGATCCTTGATCTTGCCAGCAATACCGCGGCCCCGGATATACAGAGGTGTAAGAACATCCTTCTTGGAGGGGTGCTCCCGAGTGTGACAGCGAAAGCCACAAGGAGTGTCCCGGCCGCGATCTTCATACCCCAATATTGCAGCAAACTCCGCAAGGGTGGCCTCCTTGATCGCACCTTGAGTCATCCAGGTAATCTTCCGAGTACGGACAGTGGAGAAATGTGCTGTGGCATAAAACTGTGCAATAAGAAGTGGCTCATAGTCATGCTGGAACTCCATAATGGGGAACATGCCAAGGTGAGAGCAGATTTCCTTAGCTTCTGCAAAGTAGTCAAGATTCTTGTTCATGTGTTCCATGTCTATATACTGCTGGGGCACCACCATCTGAATATTGGTCAAAAGAACCTCATGATAAACACTCTTGGAAATCATTGAAGAAAGGCATCACTGTCCTCGCCCCTGCTAAGAGTATGCATTGTCAATCCTGAGAGCCCTAAATTCTGAATCTGAGATGTCTGATAGTTTCTTTGGCCCTGATGGCCCTGAGCTGAGACTCTTGGTATGCTCTGAAGAAGGAGGGCGAGGGGGTGGAGCGCTGCCACGCCCAGCAGAGCGCTTGGTAACCCCCTCATGACCCCCACGACCACCTCGAGTGGCAGGCAACTTGGAACGGTGTCTTGGTTGTGGCATAACTTCTTCCTCAGACTCCGTCTCTTCCTCGACAATCTCAGGGATAGTCTTGGTACGCTTGCGCGCACCCCGAGAACCACCTGCATCTGTGAAAGCACGAGGGAGGATAACAAGGGGATAAGGGCACAAGAATCAAAAAGGAGCAAACGAGAGAATCTAAAATTTAGGCAGAAAAATGTGGTCAGTTTGGGGCGGTACTACCGGACCTGACGACCGGTAGTACCGCTTGCAAGCGGTAGTACCAAAAAAAAGTTCCGGTACTACCGGTTGAGCGGCACAAGTTCGTCAGATCTGATGGAAACGGACCAAATTGACGGCATTAAACTGCAAATAGATGATTATACTCGGTAATAAGGAAGCATATGGCAGTACAACCTTGCAATATGTCAATTTCTCCACAAATCTAAGCCAAAACCTAGATCTAATGGGTAAATCAAACGGGGAGAGAAAGGGCGGTTGTACCGGGATCCATGGCGGTGGAAAGAAGTGGGAGCCCGCCAAGAGGCCGAATCCAAGGGGAATCCGGGGAGAGGAGGACGCGGAAGAGCTCCGGCGGCTTCAAGATCTCCGGCGGCGATGTAGGTATGAGTGGGGGGCATGGGGGTGAATGAGGCACTGAGGGGTGCCTCCCCACACGCGTCCAATATATACCAGAAAAACGTCGACCGGTAGTACTGATTCTTTGGGAGCGGTAGTAAGCTTATGTACCGGTTCCCCAAACGGTAGTACCAGTGACCGGTAGTACCGGACATGTGGGCGGTAGTACCGTTCCTAGAGCAGTTCTTCCAAGAGACGACCTGGGAACTAACCAGGTCCGGTAGTACCGCTCGCACATTCGGTAGTATCGGTCCCATCTGATTCCAAAGCCTGGGATCAAGGGTGATTCTTGTGCGGATAGAGAGAGGGTTCTTGAGAAGGAGTAAGGAGGCTTAGGTTGAGACAATTGAGCTGTGAAGCACATGCACTCTAAAAATCGGAAGAAAAATAAACACCAAACTAGAGTGCATGAGACTAAGAAGAGTGAAGACAATTCAAATAGATGACAACCATGAGTAAAACTCAGAAAGATGACAACCACGAGTATGCACATCAACCTCTCGAGTGCGAGAGGGGCGGTGGCCTAGGCCACCATATTTGAGTATACTCGGCTTGGCACCACGAATATATATCTTGGGTCCATTACCGAAACTCATCATTAAGCTCACATATCACAAAATGATATTAAGAGGAATGATTTTGTTTACTTTGCGCATAATGGGGGGAGGGATGGTCCAATCAATTAGGACCGCACTCCCCCTATGTCCATGCCTACACCTACACCAAATATGGGTCGAGTATTAGGTGAGAGTGCAAGATAATCAAGTCAAGCTCCTTGAATCTACGATATTTAGTTCATTCCTCAAGTAGCAAAACCTTGCTTCATCAAGTGGCTTCGTGAAGATATCGGCAAGTTGATCTTTGGTTGAAACATAGGATAGATCAATATCACCTCGAGCAACATGATCTCTAATGAAGTGATGCCGAATCTCAATATGCTTTGTCCTTGTGTGATCCACCGGGTTGTATGCAATTTTGATGGCACTTTCATTGTCACATAGAAGAGGCACTTTGTCACATTGGACACCGTATTCCTTTAAAGTTTGCCTCATCCATAGCAATTGAGTACAAGCACTAGCGCCAGCAACATACTCGGCTTCGGCGGTGGGGAGAGATATACAATTTTGCTTCTTAGAAGACCAACATACCAAGGACCTACCAAGGAATTGGCAAGCCCCGGATGTTGATTTTCTATCATCCTTGTCCCCCGCCCAATCCGACTCCTTGTATCCACAAAGAGCAAATGTTGAACCTCGAGGATACCAAAGACCATAAAATGGGGTATGAACTAAATATCGAAAGATTCTCTTGACCGCCATTAAATGGCTTTCCTTAGGAGCCGCTTGATATCTTGCACACACACCTACACACAATATATCGGGTCTAGATGCACAAAGGTAAAGCAAAGAACCAATCATGGACCGGTATACCTTTTGATCCACATCTTTACCATTTGGATTTTGTTCTAGATGGGTCTTTGTAGCCATGGGAGTGGGAGCTCCATTTGGATCTTGAATTTTGAATCTCTTGAGCATATCTTGAGTATACTTGGCTTGATTGAAGAATGTCCCTCCTCTAACTTGCTTGATTTCAAGGCCAAGAAATACTCTCAACTCTCCCATCAAAGACATCCGGAACCTACTAGTCATAAGCTTTGAGAATTCATCATTAAAAGCTTTGTTAGATGAGCCCAAAATAATATCATCAACATATATTTGACATACAAAAAGCTCCCCATTGACCCTCTTAGTAAAAAGAGTGGGATAGATTTTCCCAACCTCAAAGCCACGATCAAACAGTAACTCTCTAAGGTGCTCATACCACGTGCGTGGGGCTTGCTTGAGCCCATAGAGCGCCTTATCAAGTTTGTAGACATGGTTTGGGAAGTTGAGGTCCTCAAATCCCGGGGGTTGCTTAACATATACCAATTCATTTAAAGGACCATAAAGAAATGCACTTTCTACATCCATTTGTTGCAACTTAAAGTTGTGATGTGTCGCATAAGCAAGAAGGATACAGATGGACTCAAGGCGAGCCACGGGTGCATAAGTCTCTCCATAATCAATGCCTCCAATTTGAGAATACCCTTGTGCAACCAATCTAGCCGTGTTCCTTACTATAATTCCATGATCATCTTGCTTGTTCTTGAATATCCACTTTGTTCCAATAACATTGCGGCAATCCTTTGGCTTCTCAACTAACTTCCATACTTTGTTTCTCTCAAAGTTGTTGAGCTCTTTGTGCATAGCTTCTAACCAATCCGAATCTTCAAGAGCTTCCCACACTTTCTTTGGTTCAATCATGGAGATGTGTGCTTGATGTTCACTGAACCTCTTCAATTGTGCTCTTGTGGAGATACCTTTCCTTAGGTCACCAACAACATTTTGGAGGGTATGGTCTCTTATCTCCAACATTCTTTCCTTTCTAGCTTCGCGACGAGCGTGGATCTCCGTATTGTTTCTTGGAGGACCTTCTTCATCATTTTGATCCTCGTCTTGACCATTATATTGACCTTGATCATCATTGGAATCATCCTCGATAATTGGAGGCAAAGGTTGACCTTGGTCTTGATCAAGTGCTCTTCTAGCATCAATTTGAGCTTGTCTCAAAACAGTTTGTATGGATCTTCCTTGACAAATTGACTTGGCACCACTTGACAACCCGTCAAATGGACCAAGCTCTCCTTGACTAGAATTGACACTTTGATCCTCATGTTGAGGGTCCACATCTTGTCTTTGGCTTGGGTCAATGTCCTCTTCGGTGGATGGAGCATTTTGAGGTTGTGAAGATGAGGGCTCCACTTGAGTGGGGCATAGTTCTTCTCGATCCGCCATAAGGGGTTCCTCAACGGGGTGGATATATCCCACACCCATTCTTCCTATGGCATCCTGAGGAATTTCATCATCTGCATCACAAGCATCAACACGCCCCCTTGGGGACCATCATATTCTTCGAAGGTCATACTACAAGATTCTATGACGGCTCCGGAGAGCTTATCATAGATTCTATAAGTGTGAGATTCGAGACCATAGCCAACAAAAATACCCTCTAATGCTTTAGACTCGAATTTAGACAAACGAACACCTTTGATGAGATAGAAACACTTACAACCGAACACCCGGAAATAAGATATGTTGGGCTTGTTACCGGTAAGTATCTCATATGGAGTCTTATTGATTTTCTTGTGAAGGTAGAGTCTGTTTGAAGCATGGCAAGCGGTGGAGATGCCTTCGGCCCAAAAGTTGTATGGAGATTTAAACTCCGCCAACATGGTCCTAGCCATCTCAATAAGAGTCCGGTTCTTCCTCTCGGCCACACCATTTTGTTGAGGGGTGTATGCAGCGGAATATTGATGTTTAATCCCCTCATCACTAAGGAAATCATTCAAGGTGTAGTTCTTGAACTCGGTGGCGTTGTCACTTCTTATAATCAACATGGTAACATTGTATTGCCGTTGAACCAAGTTGATGAAGTCGATAAAAGTCTTTTGAGTCTCACTCTTCAACTTGAAGAAATAAACCCAAGAGTATCTTGAAAAGTCGTCAACAATCACCAAACAATATTTCTTCCCACCAAGACTTGCATGAGATGGAGGACCAAATAGGTCCACATGGAGAAGTTCCAAGATCTTGTTAGACTTGATTTGGTTTGTGGGCTTGTGAGGAGCGTCATGCATCTTCCCTAGAACACATGCCCTGCAAACACTATCTTTGGCAAAGGAAACATTTTCTTTTAGTCCAACTATATGGCCCTCTTTATGGAGACTTTGCAAAGTTCTCATATTGACATGTGCTAGTCGGCGATGCCATAGCCAACCCACATCGGCCTTTCCGAATAAGCACATCGGACCGGTAGTGGTTTGCTTCGAAAAGTCCACCACATACAAGTCATGTTCGACGTACCCAACAAAAGCGACCTTGAGAGACTTGCTCCATAAGAGGACCACAATATCTACATCAATGAAGACGGAAAAGCCCATCTTACTAAGAGCAAGGACATAAAGTAAATTGTATCCAAGGGTCTCAACAAGCATGACGTTCACGAGTGTAATGTCGTGAGCAACCACAACCTTGCCGAAACCCATTACCTTAGACTTTGATTTGTCGGCATATGTCACGGTGATTTTATCATCATTAGGCTTTAACTCCTTGACAATAGACGAGCTTCCGGTCATATGACATGAGCAACCACTATCAAGCACCCACTTTGACCCTCCGGAAGCATAAGTCTACAAGAGATCAAGCTAGTTTTTAGGTACCCATTTTTCAGTGGGTCCTCTTTTGTTAGCAACAAGGGTCTTGGGAACCCAAATAGACTAAGCAATATAACCATCATAAGGACCAACATATTGTGCATACACATCACCATAGTTATCATGCATTAGAACATAGTGAGGGTTAGCACTTCCCGTAAAGTCATCATGAGACATAGTTTTACCACTTGTGGTCTTACTCTCCACAATGGTCTTGTTGGTCTCTTGTGCGGGCTTGGCCTTCTTCTTCTTATTGTTCTTCTTCTTGGTTTTGGAAACAAAACCAATGCCCCCTTTGTCACCACTACGCCTTTGCTTGCTCAAAAGATCATCAATTGACTTGTTGCCTTGTGGAAATGTGGCCTTAGCAAGCTCCCCCTTCAACCTAGCATTCTCTTCAAGAATAGTTGTGCTACTAGATGGAATGAAGTTACTAGGTGAAGGTATATTGGCCAATTGAGTTTGAAGCGTTTCATGGGACTTTGTGAGAGACAAGAGTTCACCCTCCAAGGCCTTGCGAGCCTTGTTAAGCAATCTAAAGTCCTCGGCAAGTTTTTCATGAACCACACCAAACTCAATCTTGTCCTTTTTATCCCTTTTGTATTTAGCAATAGCATGATCACGCTCTTTGATGAGTTTGTTAACAATGATGTCATTGGCATCATCAAGCCCTTCAAGTTTTGACTCAAGGGATAACCTAGTCTCTTGTTCTTCTTCTAGAGCATTGCTTAAAGCCTCTAGCTCAATCATATGTTCATGCCCAAGTTTACATCTTACATCTAGAAGCTCTTGAGTATGTGAGAGTTGATCTAAGATGTTCCCAAAATGTAGCTTAGCATCACCTTCTAGGTTAGTCATAAACTCATCAAAGGCAATTAATTCCTTTTTAACATCAAGAGACATTTCATCATCAATTTCATCATTATCTAAGTGAGTAGAGCGGTATGATGAGGATACCTCCGTTCCTCTTGCCATAAGGCAAGTGACGTTCTTGGTGGAAGAGTTCTCATTTGGAGAATCGAAGAGTGAGAGTGTCGGAGTAGAGGTGGTGGCTAGAGCAGCCACACCATGAGAAGTTTCTTCTTCCTCATCTTCATTGTCGGAGGAGTATTCTTCATGAGTTATCAAGACAATTTCTCCCGACTTCTTGTTGACGGGATTCT
This sequence comes from Avena longiglumis, assembly GCA_030063025.1. Taxonomy (NCBI): domain Eukaryota; kingdom Viridiplantae; phylum Streptophyta; class Magnoliopsida; order Poales; family Poaceae; genus Avena; species Avena longiglumis. The sequence goes on from CP125979.1 coordinate 48,777,607, forward strand.
TTTTGATGAATGGTTTCTTGTAAGGTGCCTTGAGAGTCTTCTTCAACACAAGCTTACCACCATGATCTTCTCTCTTCTCATAGAGGCAGCTTGCCACAAAGTGATAGCGGTCACCACAATTGAAGCAAGTTCTCAACCTAGTGGTATTCTCTCTTTTCCCATTTGGATTGCTTCTTCGTTGCATTTCCATCTTGGCTTTGGCGGGGTTCTTCCAAAAGTTCTTTGCATAGAAAGCCATATATTGACCATGAGCAATCTTGACTTCATCGGGATGGTCCATGGAGAGTCCTTCATCACTATCATCTTCATCCCCAAGGTCCACAACCTTGGCCTTCAAAGCAACATTAACCACATTGCTCATACCAAGGGCACGAGCACATGCATCTTTGCATTCTTGGCGGCAACCTTGAAAGCGGCCATCTCTTGCATAACTTCATTTGAGGTCATGAGATGGTAGTTGTGTCTTCCTTGAAGGCTCTTCAAGTCGGTGGGCTCAAAAGGCATGAGTGCACTCACATATTTTCTTTTTATCCATGCATCATCCACATGTGAGGCACCCGCATTTCTAAAAGCGGTGGCAGTGGTCTTGAGCCTTCGATACATGTATTCGTGATCTTCACCTTCTTTCATGTAGAAGCCTTCGACTTCATTGCTTAGAGCATCATATCGGTTCCTCCTCATACTCTCATTTCCAACAAACAACACAGTGAGAGCATCCCAAGCTTCCTTGGCAATGCTAAAGTGCTCAATGTGTGGATAATCCTTTGTCCCCAAACCTTGTTGAATCATATGCAAAGCAGTGGCATTGAGTTGACTATTGACAATCTCTCTTCTTGTCAAGTTGTTTGGATCCCCAATAAAGAGTCCATGCTCGATGATGTTCCATAGTTCAATGCAAGAGCTGCGCACATGAGTTCTCATTAGTGATTGCCATTGAGCAAAAGTAGCAGACTCTTCAAGCTTAGGTGGGTCACCCCTATTGTACACATGAGGGTGTGGGATGGGAGGATCGGGAGAGTACCAAGAATCACGGTGCTCACCCTTTCCCCCATCAAGTTGTGTGGAGTAATTAGCGTTGTCTGGTTTACCCCCTACCATCACACCCTCGGGGGATACTGACGTATTCCCCTTAGGTAAAATGGATGGTTGATCCTCTTGAGGAGATTGGGGTGATGAGCCTTCTTTGTCTTTAAGAAGTTGCTCTAGCATCTTCTTGACTTCGTTGACCAAGGAAGGGCTCAATCTTGTTTCCAAGTTTTTGAGATCTTCCATGGTCACCATGGTCGGCTCACCATCACCATCCCCTTTGCGGCTACCCATATTCTCTTAGGCGGTAAAGCCCAAATAAAGAGCCGAGGCTCTGATACCAATTGAAAGGATCGTATGGGCACCTAGAGGGGGGGTGAATAGGTGCTACTTCAAATTTTCTTCTTTTTCAAATTAGGGTTTTACAATAAGGTAAATTCTCTAGATAATGCAACTAAGGTGAATTTACCTATATGAAAATTATGCAAGAGCTACCACTACACAAAGTAGGAACAAGTAAGTAAAGTGCGGTAAAGGATAGAAGTAACCAAAGTGGTGGACGCGGAGACACAAGGATTTGTTTACCGTAGTTCCTTCCTTTTGAGGGGAAGTACGTCTACGTTTGGAGAGGGGGTGGTTTCAAACCACCAATGCCACGAAAGGCCTCCCTTGTTCTCCGATGAATCTCACCCCAACGGGATCGATTCACCTTCCACTATATCGGCAACCTTCGAGGTGGAAGCCGACACCTTTACAAGTTTGGGGCACACATCCACAACTTAATCGGAGGCTCCCAAATACAAGCAAGCTGTCAAAGCAATCAAAGACAAGCTTGTAAGAACCAAAACAAGAACTAGGGTTTCCAAGAAAACACTAGAACAAAGGGGCCCTCAATGAAATGAGGGGGAAATGAAGATCTCTTTTGGTGAAGTAGTAGATCGGGGCCTCCTCCTTTGATTCCCCAAAGAAGGACTTTGGGTGGTGGAATGAGGAGATCTTGAGATTGGGTGGCTCCAATGGTGGTCTTGACTTTAAATGTGGCTGAGCACTTTGTCCCAAGGTAGGTGGAGGGGTATTTATACCCCTCCACGAAATATGGCCGTTGGAACCATTAATGTACCGGTACTCAAGTGGTAGTACCGCTTGCAAGCGGTACTACCGGTCAAGTACCGGACCAGGTACCGGAGATGCTTCAGTTCATCTAGCTTTCTTCAGTTTTGGGCGGTATCGCCCTTGTGGTACTACCCCCAAGCGGTAGTACCGGTCGTAGGACGCGGTACTACCGGTCTAGGCGGTAGTACCGGTCCCAAGTACCGCTTGGTACTGACCAAACCGGAGAGGAGTGAGTGTTAGTCAAGACGTCTTGGATCGCCGAAAACCGTGTCAAGCAAAGAGTACCGCTTGTATCAAGCGGTACTACCGATTGGACCGGTAGTGCCGCTCCGTGGTACCGGGTGGTACTGACTAGCACACACCCTTATCGGGCTTTTGCATACCAACCGCATCGAATCGGTAGTACGGTGCAAGCGGTAGTACCGGTCATAGTTCCGGTACTACCGGTTGGCACATTGGTTTTTCGCAAAGGGAATTGATATGCCAAACTTTGTGCCACTTCCTTATCAAACCTGTGATACACTTAGCACACGATTAATCCGATAAGTGTGTTGTTATCAAACATCAAAATCAGAGGGATAGGAAAATGCTCTTTCAAGGGCTTTTCCGTGCGACAAAAAGGAAAACTTCCTCCTGCAACATTGTTCTCCATACCAATGTCCACATGCATGCATAATATGGGCACAGCAGCACAAACTATGCCGTGATTCAGCACAGAACATCAGTCATTTGGACGGAAAGCCATGAAACCTCGAACATGATAGGTCATTTTGTGAAGGTTTTTTCGAGACATGATCAATATACCAAGTCTGGTATTTTTGCTTTCAACTATGTCACATAATATGACACCACGCGAAGGATTTTCATTGTTCGGATTTGTTTTTGAATTTCTTATGCCCGTTTTGAATTTTTTGAATTTCTAACTATGGTCGAACCGGCGTGCATGAAGATAGGGGACGAGCATCATTAGAACTTGCATTGGATCTGTGAAGAAACCACATATTGCGAGTCTAAAATTATTTTTCAAAAATCACGGCGATAGATCATGTACCAGCACAAACCGGACCCACTTCCTACCGATTCTGCAGACATTTGTCCTTTTACCCGGATGGACGAAAAGGTTTGATATGTACCTTGGGAGATAGTCCATGTAAGGTGGTCTAGTATTTTAGGAAAATGGGACGGTAGCATTCAAACAACATTTTGGTGGTTACTTCATAAACGACGCTTTTTGCGCCGGAAAATGGAAACGGGCTTTTCCGTGTGACAAAAAGGAAAACTTCCTCCTGAAACATTGTTCTCCATACCAATGTCCACATGCATGTATAATATGGGCACAACATCACAAACTATGCCGTGATTCAGCACATAACATCGGTCATTTGGACCGAAAGCCATGAAACCTCGAACATGATAGGTCATTTTGTGAAGATTTTTTCGAGACATGATCAATATACCAAGTCTGATATTTTTCCTTTCAACTATGTCACATAATATGACACCACGCGAAGGATTTTCATTGTTCGGATTTTCAATATACTAAAGGTTCATCTTTAGTCCCGGTTGGAGGGATTTCGGCAGGCGTGAGTGTCGACATTATGTCGTGCGGCGTGTACCTTGTCCCGGATGGTGTCACCAACCGGGACTAAAGATGAACCTTTAGTCCCGGTTGGAGACACCAACCGGGACAAAACACGAGTCAGCACTAATAATAGGGGTGAGTGTCGATATTATGTCGTAAATGTCGACACTATGCCGAGTTGCTTGTACTATAAATAGGCATCCTTGTGAGTCCAGTCCTCTAGCCAGATTGAGGCATCTCCAATATTGTTTTCGAGAGCAGGGACACCACTCACCGGTTCAGGAGATGCCGCGGATCCCAGGCCTCCCAAGATCTCCAAGAAATCGTCATAGAGGCACTCCTAATATGTGAAATTAGTTAGCTCCTGTGTATTGATCTAGTTAGAGAAGTTACAAGCTGGAAGATGGTTTTCGAGAGCAGGGACACCACTACGACTAGTTTCAGGGAGATGCCGCCGGATCCCAGTCCTCCGGCATCTCCAAAAAACTGGTCATAGAGGCACTCCCTAATATGTGAAATTAGTTAGCTCCCAGGTGTATTGATCTAGTTTGAGGAGTTACAAGCTGCAAGATGGTTTTCGAGAGCAGGGATTACCACGAGCCAGTTCGGGAGATGCCGGATCCTAGTCCTCCCAAGATCTCCAAGAAACTGTCATAGAGGCACTCCTAATATGTGACCACGCGTTTGGAGATCAGATCTTAATGGTAAGTACGAATCGGGACAACTTCTTCATAGTCCCGGTCCAGCCACAAAACGGGACTAACACTCAAGACATTTATTAATATTAAAAACCGAGACTACAAAACCGGGACTAAAGGCCCCTTATATATAGTCCCGGTCAAGCCACAAACCGAAATATATCCTTCAATCAAGCCACAAACCGCGAAAGACATGAACTAGAGTTACATAATATGAGCATGAACTTCTTGGCATATGTCCTTCCTTATGATCGCTTGACGTAACCATGGAGCATCTTCTTTACTTAACGGAATGCTTGAGTCGGCCACCGTGAAGGGCGGAATTTCATCAAACTTATTATAATCTTCTGACATGTCTGTCTTGTCCTCGATTCCCACGATGTTTCTTTTCCCTGAAAGAACTATGTGACGCTTTGGATCATCATATGATGTATTTGTTTGCATATTTTTTCTTTTTTCGGTCTGGAGGACATGTCCTTCACATAGAAAACATGAGACACATCATTGGCTAGGACGAATGGTTCATCTCTATAACCAAGATTGTTGAGATCCACTGTTGTCATTTCGCATAACCGTCTATCTTTACCCCTTCCCCATTCAGGTTGACCCATTTGCAGCGAAACAAAGGGACCTTAAAAGAGACTCCATAGTCTAGTTCTCATATCTCCTCTATGTAACCATAGTATGTATCCTTTTGTCCATTCTCGTGTATTGCATCAAAGCGGACACCACTATTTTGGTTGGTGCTCTTTTTATCTTGGGAGATCGTGTAGAATGTATTCCCATTTATTTCGTACCCTTGGAAATTCAATACAGTAGAAGATGGTGATGCAGCCAACACGTATAGCTAATCTCCAACAGTGGTGTCATTCAAGAGATGTGTTTGCATCCAACCACCGAAAGACTTCATGTGTTCATATGTAATCCATGATTCAGGCTTCCCCGGGTTTTTGGAGCGTACAATATTCTTGTGTTCCTTGATATACAGAGCTGCCAAGGTGGAATTATGTAGAACTGTGTAGTGTGCTTTAGTGAAAGAATCCCTGTCCCTACATATCATTGCTTTCTTTCCCACCGTGACTTTTCCACTTAGTCTTCCCTCATGTCGCGAGTCATAAACACCAATCGGCTTAAGGTCAGGAATAAAGTCAACACAAAACTCAATGACCTCCTCTGTTCCATATCCCTTGGAGATGCTTCCTTTTGGTCTAGCACGATTATGAACATCTTTGAGATTCCCATGAACCTCTCAAAGGGGAACATATTGTGCAGAAATACCGGACCGAGAATGGCAATCTCTTCCACTAGTTGAACCAGGAGATGCGTCATAATATTGAAGAAGGATGGTGCGAACACCAACTCAAAACTAACAAGACATTGTACCACATCCTTCTGTAACCTTGGCAGAATATCTGGATTGATTACCTTCTGAGATATTGCATTGAGGAATGCACATAGCTTCACAATGGGTACTCGAACATTCTCCGAGAAGCCCCTCAATGCAATCGGAAGCAATCAATATAATCACGTGATCATGAGACTTCAGGTTTTGGAACTTTTTCTGCCATATTTATTATCCTCTTTATATTAGATGAGAAGCCGACGGCACTCGACATCGTAAAGGACTTCAAAAAGATTTCCTTCTCTTCTTTGGTAAGAGCATAGGGCACGACTTAAGTGACGCCTTTATCCGCCTTGTTCTCGTATGCATGTTCTTTGGGTCTTTCATAATTTGTTGGTCCTCCTGCTTCCGTGTATATTTTGTCTTCCCATACATGCCTAGGAATCCTAGCAGGTTCACGCAAAGATTCTTCGTCACGTGCATCACGTCGATTGAAGAGCGGACACGCAGGACTTTCCAATATGGCAGCTCCCAAAATATGGATTTCTTCTTCCACATGGGTGCGTGTCTCATAGCGACGCTGCTCGAACTGATTGACCGCCGGGACCCTTTCCAAAGATTACTTCTATATCCTTGACCATACCAAATACATCATCACCATTAGGGAGTTCAGGCTTCTTCCGGTGATCTGCCTCACCTTTGAAATGTCTGCCTTTCTTTCTTACGGGATGATTGGTCAGAAGAAATCGTCGATTCGCCAGGTACACAACCTTCTTGCATTTATGCAAATATGTACCTTCAGTCTTATCTAAACAGTGTATGCATGCCTTATATCCCTTGTTTGTCTGTCCTGAAAGGTTACTAAGAGCAGGCCAATCATTGATGGTTATGAAAAGCAACCCTCGTAGATCAAATGGCTCCTGTTTGTTCTCATCCCACGCACGTACACCTGGTTTGCCTCACAGCTGTAAGAGTTCTTCAACTAATGGCCTAAGGTACAATGTCGTTGCCCGGTTGCTTCGGGCCTTGGATGAGCACTGACATCATAATGAACATACGCTTCATGCACAACCAAGGAGGCAGGTTATAGATACATAGAATCACGGGCCATGTGTTGTGACTGCATCTCTGCTCCCTAAAAGGATTCATGCCATTCGTACTTAGACCAAACCATAAGTTCCTTGCGTCACCTGCAAAGTCTGGGAAGTCTCTCTCGATTTTTTCCCCAAAAGCAGGGTGTCTCAACTTCCCGTCTTTCTTACGGTCTTCTTTGTGCCATCGCAACAACCTGGCATGCTCTTTGTTTATGAACATGCGTTTCAACCTTGGTATTATAGGAGCATACCAAATAACCTTAGCAGGAACCCTCTTCCGGAGGGGCTCTCCCTCAACATCACCAGGGCCATCTCGTCTGATCTTATACCGCAATGCATTGCATACCGGACATTTATCTAAATTCTCATACTCCTTACCGCGGTAGAGGATGCAGTCATTAATGCATGCATGTATCTTTTGTACATCTAATCCTAGAGGACAGAGAGTCTTCTTTGCTTCGTAGGTACTCTCGGGAAGTTCGTTATGTTTTGGAAACTTCGGCTTCATTATTTTCAGCATCTTTTCAAATGAGGAGTCAGTTAGACCACACTCTGCCTTCCATCGCAACAATTCCAGTGTGGTACCGAGCTTTGTGCAGCCATCTTCACAATTTGGGTACAACAATTTCTTGTGATCTTCTAACATGTCCTCTAACTTCAACTTCTCATTTTCCGTTTCACAGTCTCGCTTTGCATCAGAAATAACCCTACCAAGTTCATCAGCCAGCTCATCTGATGCCCGTTCTTCACCTCCTTCCTCTCCATTGTCTTCCATTGCAAGATCAGATTCAGAAACATATGATGATAGTTGTTATCATCATCTTCTTCTTCACCATCTTCCATCATAACCCCTCTTTCCCCGTGCTTGGTCCAGCAATTATAGTTGGACATAAAACCTTTCATATTCAGGTGGCCGCGAATGATTTTCGAGGAAGAATACTCCTTGTTGTTTCGACATTGAACACATGGACAACGTATAAAACCATTATATTTTTTTGTCGTAGCCACATCGATAAATTTATCCACGCCTTTCATATACCCGGGTACATGCCGGTCACCGTACATCCATTCTCGACCGTTCATCTGCATCATATAAGTAAGTTTATCAAAAACATGACATCATAAATAGTGAAATGACCAATTCACATCGACACATGCATTGTATCAATGAGAGAGAAAAGATAAGATTGCTAACCTCGATCGAGGGAAATAAAGAGGAGAAATCTCAAGTGCGTCTCGGACACCTTCTATATTTTTGTTCTACGAGAAATTGAACGGGATCATTCACTCAAACATTTCATCAAACACCTTGAATGCATGCATAGGGAAAAAAACTAGCACACCCCTCACACCTTCCACCAAGAAAAAACAGAGTGGAGGCAGAGGGCTGGGGCGTTGCATTTATAGAGGGCGGGAGCATACGTCCCGGTTTGAAACACAAACCGAGACTAAAGGTGTGTGCCACGCCACGTGGCTGACGCCCAACCTTTAGTTCTGGTTTGTGTTACAAACCGGGACGAATGCCCCCCTACCAACCGGGACGCATGCCTCCGGGCCCCATGCCCGCTCGAACCGGGACTAATGCTGTTAGGAGGCATGAACAAATAGCCTTTTTTCTACTAGTGATTAGATGTATATATATATCTTAGTTGGACTTTGCCCTCAATTATACTAACTTTACGGGGGAAATGGTAACATTTGATGGGTTTCGCATGGAGGCTAACTCTCTATCTTCGTTCAATCTACGTTTTATACTCCCTCCGCAAATTAATACACTAAGATTTGTCTAAATTTAGATGTATCTATCATATTTTAGTGAAAGATACATTCAGACAAATCTAAATTCATTAATTTGGATCGAAGAGAGGGTACAACAAAGCTGCAAGGAATGTGAATGCACCTTCATTTCTTTTTTTGGCATTGGCAGTTATCCTATTTTTTACTAGAAAATCTTTTAGCCAAAGCGATTCTAATTTTTGCACAAGAAAATTCTTCACGGCAGTTAACAGTTAACACAAGACACCACTTGCATGCATAATGACAATTTTCCCACGCTACAAGCATGGAAATCGTAGGAATCTGGGTCTTGATTTTAAGCCTAGGTAGATGCAGCCTGGCACTGACTAATTTTGAGGCAGCAAGCAACGTGCGGTTGCTTTCCAGGCAATTTAGGGAAACAACAACTCAACAAGGCACGCACATATACCCTCCTCGCTCCTCGCCCAACCTTGGCATATGCTTAGCTAGCTCGCGCCTTAAACCATTTCAAATACTTAGCTTCCATCTTCTTCTTCTTCTTCTTCCTCCATTCCGTACCATCTCCTCCTTCTCCTTTGACCTAGCTAATCAATTCAAACGCTAGAAGTAGTGTTCTTTAATTCATGCATTCTACGTGAGCATTAGCTTCAAGCAAGTGCATGCGTTCATGCGCCGACGCTAAATACGAAGCACCCGCCAAGATCATCTTCGCGCATCTTCTCGGCAACCAACCATGCTGCTCGTGCGCCACCGTCGACCTCTGAGCATGATGTTGCAGCACTGCTATCCCGTATCTTCCGGCCTCGCCATTGTCGGCAAGGCACCCGTGGCGTCCGGAGGCGGCATGCGACGCAGCATTCACGCTGGCGAGTCGTCAGCGAGCAAATGGAGGAAGCCGGAGGCGGGGCGTCTGAAGCTCAACTTCGACGGGTCCTCCAAGACCGCGTCCCGGCGCGCGAGCATCGGCGGCGTGTACCGGGACCACGAGGGCGGCTTCGTGCTGGGCTACGCGGAGCGGATCGGCAGGGCCACGAGCTCCGTGGCCGAGCTCGCCGCGCTCCGGCGCGGCCTCGAGCTCGCGCTGGAGAACGGGTGGCTCAACATCTCCATCGAGGGCGACGCCAAGACGGTGGTCGACGTCGTGAGGAAACGCGCTTCGGTCAGGGCGGAGGAGGACCTGAGGCAGTGCGAGGAGATCGCCGCGCTGCTCCCGCTGCTGGACGACGGCGGCGGCATGACCGTGTCGCACGTGCGACGGGCAGGGAACCGGGTGGCGCACGGGTTCGCCAAGCTTGGGCACGGCGTGACACGGCCGCGGGTGTGGCGCGGCGTGCCGCCAGACGAGGTGCTCAGGTGCCTTCAGCGCGACGCTGATGAGGGGGAATAGAGCGCGCAGGCACGTGAGAAATGTTTGTGGATATGCTAGGTGTGATTCGTGCAGCAGAGTATTGGATGTTGCATGCACATATGTACATACGAGTTTGGAAAAATCTTGTGTACAACATCCGAACGGCAACCTGAATAAGGGCATATCCCAAAAAACGGGTTAGAGGAGTGTAAAAGATATCCTTTTACTCACCTAATGCGGACCTAACCAAACTCGTAAAATCTTAAGCGGAGTAAAATTTATAAGAGTCGTCCCCGCCGACTCCTAATTAACTATAAAGAATCCTCGGCCACCCTAGGGAAAAAAGCCGACCTCCCACCCCGTTGACGACTTTCGGCCCCATTCTCGTTGGCGACACCTCAGGTGACCACGAAAACCCACCACCGCCCTCCCGCCCAACTCTCCGTCGTTCGCCGGTCCCTGCCGTTGTCAGAATCGACTAGGAAATCGAGATTTCGCTGCCGCCCCGATCTGTTGGAAATTAGCTACCACTGTGCTCGATTCTTTGCAAAATGGAGCGTCCGAAGGTGGAAGGGTGGTAGAAGGCCCGCACCGAAGCTAGGTTGCACCGGAGTCGAGGAAGACATGCGAAACCCGATGACAACGGTCTACGGTCGTGACGAGGTCGGTGTCGACGGGAGACCATGCTTGGTGGCGATTCTTCATTGGCAGAACCTCTTTGTCGACCGTCGGCCGTCTTACGGCCCCGCCACCCCCTCAAGGTGCCTCGGAGATAGCTAAACATTGCCGGCCACCCTCCTCACCTCCTTTGCCCTCCAACTGTTCAACCGAATCAGTGAGTGAGTTTATCGATGCTTTTGTATGTTTATTTTTTCAATTTTGACCGAAGCCATTTTGTAGATGAAGAGGCTATGGGAGCACATCATGGACGACTCATCGTCGTCGTCGGAGGAGGAGGAAGATGACAATGACGTCGAGATGGCCATTGCAATGATCCAACAATTATCCTTGAAAGCGGTAGCATCGAAGGGTCTATGGAATTGGCATATCTTTTTTGGATTGCATGGATTTCACAATGACCTGAATGTGCTATGTAGATCAACTCTCTTCTCTAGTCTTGTTGCTGGAGATGCTCCTCGTATCAACTATGAAGTCAATAACCAAGTACACCATGAGTTACTCGTATCAACTACTAACAAGGAGGTGCATGAATAGAAGCATCATAATCTTGTTGAGCATCATTGGCGTCTCCATGGTGCTACCTAGTCGTGTTTGAACTATTCTCGTCGTTCGTTGTGTTTGAACTCTGCCATGCGTTTGGCTTTGAATTATTTGGCTTGTGAACTTAATTTTTATTCATTCGTAAACATGTTATTTCATTGTATTTGAACCGTGTCAAGTGTTTGGCTTTCAATTGTTTGATTTCTATACCAAAAAAATTACTCCATGTTTTAGATATAGATTAGGAATCACTTTTTTTAAAGAATAAATATACTTCTCTAAGTTTTAGGGAGCCGTTTTACTTCTTTAAGTTTTGGGGATTGGTTAGAGAGATGTACTAAGCCTGCAAAAGTCAAATTTAGTTTAAACTAGACTAATTTTGCTGATTTTTTTAAACTAAAGTAACTAATTTTGACTATGTAGCGAGATCGGATCGGGTGCCGCTTTTGCAACCCCAAAGTGTAGATAGTAATGTAGTCCTAGGGGGTGTCCGGGCGGGCGGAGTTTTGGTCATGCTGGAATTCGGAGTAATACAAACCTCCCAACGTAAGTTTGGATTTTAATTTGGCTATATATACTAGTCCATATGTTGATTTGTCCGTACGTTAGTAGGACGCTAGTTAGGAGCCGTCCGTGACCACAAATTGAGTTAGTTACGGTAACTGTATCCACGTAGGTTTAGACATCGAGTCTCGTCGAGTTCGTCCTAATTTCATAGCACGTTTCCTATTCTCCAACCTTAAGAAGCCTTCATATAGTAAATCCTACGAGTCGAGTCTACAAGACAGTGCGCGCACAGATTCGTACTAGTATATATCTCAAGAGCCAAAGACACGCTGTACAGATTCTGAATTTCTGATGGGGCGCAAACGCAAACACAAAACGGCCTGTAGCCTCGTCGATGCGACTCCTCCCGTGGCGGCGGCAACAGAGAGCAAGCCGCGAAGATGGACCGCGCCGGAGAAGGGGCTACTGAAGCTCAACTTCACCGGGGCGTCCAAGCGGAGGAGATCGAGCGTAGGCGGAGTCTTTCGCGATGACAGGGGCAAGTTCGTCCTAGGCTACGCACACCGGATAGGCATTGCCGCGGAATGCGTGACCAAGCTCGTGGCGCTCAAGCGCGGCCTTGAGCTCGCGGTGGAGAACGGGTGGCGCGACCTCTCCATCGAGAGCGACTTCTGGGGTGCCACCACCGCCATGGCAGGGGATTGCGACATGGAGAGACACGGGATGCTCCGGGACAAGAGGTGCCTGAAGCAGTGCACGGAGATTGCCGCGATGCTACCACACCTCGGCGACTCGACCGTGTCACATGTGCCCAGGAAAAGGAACAAGGTGGCCAAAGGCTTCGCGGTGCTCGGGCACAAGGCGGTAACGCTAAAGCTGTGGCGTGACATTCCGCCTGAGGAGGTTCTCCAGGACCTTGAGAAAGACGCAGCTGAACTTGGGGAGGAAGATGAGCAGAGTTGCGTCACATGTGTAAGCTGCAAGGCCGCTCCGATTCTCGAGCACCGTGAGCAAGACGCAACTGAACTAGGGGAGGAAGATGAGAAGAGTTGCGTCGCATGTGCAAGCTGTAAGGCACCGCCGATTCTCCAGCACCTTGAGCAAGACGCGACTGAACTAGGGGAGGAAGATGCGCAGAGTTGTGTCGTATGTGCAAGTTGCAAGGCCGCGCCAACGACTCAAGTGGCGGAAGTAGAGAGCAAACCGCAAAACCTGAAGAGCGGTGCCCCGTCCTCCTCGAGCATATGGTCGGCGCCGGAGAAGGGACGGCTGAAGCTCAACTTCGATGGGTCATCCATAGGAAAGTCCAAGTCCAAACAATCAAGCATAGGTGGAGTCTACCGCGATCACGAGGGCAAGTTCATCCTAGGCTATGCGCAGCAGATTGGTAGGGCAACAAGCTCCGTCGCGGAGCTCGTGGCCCTCAAGTGTGGGCTCCAGCTTGCCATGAATAATGGGTGGCGTGACATCTTCATCGAGGGCGACTTCAAGTCTGCCATTGATGCCATTGCAAGTGGTGTGCCATTCGGGGCGAAGAAGGACCAGGAGCAGTACAGGGAGATCAGCACGATGCTCCCGCTCCTTGGCAAGACGACCATGTCCCACGTGCTCCGAAAAGGAAACAAGGTGGCCAACTGCTTCGCGGATCTCGGGCACACGGAGGCGACACTTCGACTGTGGCACCACATTCCACCCAAGAAGGTTCTGAAGCACCTTAAGAAAGACGTCTCAGAAGTACATTACCCCATAGGTTGACATATCGGCACTATTTGTGTCGTGCTTTTGCTGTGAGACTTGTGCTACGGTTATTCTCTGCTCGCCGCGTTGCCTCCACGGCTCAGCAAGATAGTTGTGTCAAAACGTAGGATGAAAAGGCAAGGTGGCGCATGGCGTCTCGGTACGAGCTGTGGCGCGACGTGCCATGGGCTCCTAGGAGGAGTCATCGCTAGTCATCTCTCTCTCTCTCTACTTGGTTGAATTGGGTTTGGGATCTCGCTAGATCTTTTTTTTTTAGATTGATCTCACTAGATCTTGGTATAGTAGCTATATATACTATCACCGGTGCAGCTACACTGCATCGTTGTCGGTCTTCCTCCACGGCCGTCCTCACTCGCGGCACCACCAGTGAACCGTGAAGAGAGGAAGACAGAAGTGGGATTACAACGCACACTTTGATTACTCAGCCAGGGGCGTGTTTATATATAGCTTGATCCTTGACTGATGGTATTTAATTTTAGCAACTTACATGAACAGAATACGTTTGATTTCAGTAACATTTTGTTTTTTGAAAAGTCAAACAATGTAAAACAATGACAAAGTTTTAGAAAAAAATAAGCACCTAGAATGTGAAACCATCAGCTATCATGCACGCACGCATCAAGAGCTTCGAGTTAGGTCTCTCGAAACAGGCTTTCGCCCCCCTTTATAAATAAAGCAACATCCAGTTACAAAGTTCAACAAGCATCCACCACGGCCAAGGCCAAACGAAATGGAAAAGAAGTGCACACAACACCGCTGGGGCCACAGCACAAGCACGCCCAAACAGAAACAAAAAACCGCCACGAGATCGAGGGAGAGCTCAGGACTCCTGGGCCAGGGAGGTCGGAGCAGATAGGGGGATCGCTGCCATCCTCAGGGCCTGCATCGAGCTGTCGAAGGTCGCCCGATCACGCTGCCTCACCAGGGAAGACCACTGCTGAAAAAAAGGCAAGAAAGGAGAACACAGGGTCAGACACTCGTGAAGGATACACCTTCTCAATCACCATCTTATTCCGCACGTTCCACAAAGACCACGAGATGGCCGCAAACACGAGCCAGAAGAGCCGGCGACCTCCTCCGGCCCTCAGAAAGTGGACTGCAGGAACTCCCAAGTTCCTGGCTTGCAGGCCCCTAGCCTCTCTAACAAAGCACCAAAGAGCCTGGGCCGAACAAGAGAACATAATATGGGCACAGGTCTCCGTGGTCCCACATAGGGACACAAGCCATCGCCGTTCACGCTGGCCACCTCCGCAAGGTAGCCGGTCCCGCAGGCTGCCACACGAAGATGCGGATACTAACTAAGCGGCAGGGGCCTTCCACAGAGGGGCGCCCAACCCAGCCAGGCCCTGGAAAAGGGCGATAGGCCGAGTTCACCGTGAACTCGCCAGAGGGGTGCAGCCACGCTGCGAGTCTGGGCCTCGATAAAGCCCTGTGAAGGAGCGGGCAGCAGCAAGCGGTCCGCGTCCTCCGCCGAATAAGGTGCCTCGAACAAGATGTTCCAGGGCCCTCCAGAAGGCTTCTGCACAAGTATCTCGAACAGCGGAGATAGCAAACAGGCTGGGTAAAGGACCAACGGATCGGCAAGATCCGGATCAAGCCAAATCGAATCTCGTCGCAACCAACCTCAAAGGAGAGGCCCAGCCGATGAAATGCTTAATCTCGGAGGGCTCTCCAAACTGAGAGCCCTCCTTCGCCACAAGCTAAGGGCGCCCAGATACTTGATTTGATAAGTCAAGCCAAAGCCCGCCGTCTCTAAGAATGCGCCAAACCCACTTCAACATCAACGCCACATTAAAAGCGCGCGAGTCAAGGATACCTATGCCCCCAAAGCTCTTGGGCGCAGACGTCTACCATTTAACCATGTGGTATTTCGATGGCCATCCCCGCCCAAAAGAACCTAGACAACTCCTTAGCGAAGTCGGCATGCGTCCCTTCAGGCAGCAGGTACAGCCCCATTTGGTACATGGGTAGACTCGCGAGACACGAGTTAATCAGCACCGACTTGCTCCCCTTCGACATAAGGCGCCTCTGGTTCCACCTCGGCGCCCTCCCACCAAGGGGCCAGGTCCCCATCAACACCGTCTCCCGATGGGCATCCTGTGTAGTGATGCCGCCCTCCGACCGCTACTACATCTACTCCCACGAGCTACCCCAAGTGGACCCATGACTCACCGAGCCAAACTCCTTCAAACTAAGGTGAACTCGCTCCTCTCCTTGTGTGACTTCGACACCCCTTGGATGGCTTGCTACCACACGCAAACTCAGGCATCATCAGTAGAAGAAGCCACCAATCGACAGACGCAAGCGGTACTACTGTTGGGACGACTGTACTACCGCCTCCAAGCGTCCTACCTCCTCCTACCGCCGCCACAGAAGCACTACTCCACGCCTGTAAGCGGTACTACGGGTCTCAAGAATCAGTACCGTGGCCGTACTACCGCCTCCTACCGCCATCGACGCCCGACGGAAGCCCAGTTCAAGCTCAGTACTACCGTTACCACGGTATTACTGCCGGACGTACTACCGGTCCTGCCTGACCGATCACCTAAGTTAGGCCTGCCTTGTAACCCCACCTATCATTTATCTCTTCATTCCGAACTACCTGCTTTTGTGGTCGGACTATATATAGCCCCCACCCTCTATTGTAAACGCGGAGACTTGGATAATAATAGATATTAAGGAAACCCTTTGAGGACTTATATCTATTGGTCTCATGCTCCTACCAAGGAGCACCGGATTATCCACCCACCTCTTGAATCTTGCTTAAGTGCGTTCAAGTTGTACAAGGCCTTGGGTTCTCGGTGTCTCGCCCAAGTCGTCAAGATCTCACCAAGCACCTCATCCCGTTGTTGGCGTGGAGAGCGAGTCACCAACACCGATCCTAGGATTATGTTGGACCGGCCACCGGCATGAGGAGTAGGCGTGTATCGTTTTGGTGTGTGTGCTCGTGGTTTTCCGCCTTCATCGATTTCATCCCCGACCACCTCGCCCCTCGCTTCTCGTGGAATTGAAAGATCGGGCCAACCCCAGGGTTACCCCATAACATATTGGTATCAAGAGCACGGTTGATCATGAATTTCCTCCAATTTTTTCTTTTATCCGCCTTAAAAACGAAAATCCTACCAAAAAGATCCCAATTTGCCTTCGGATCGATCTGGATTTGGTGAGTTTTTCGTGGTTTTGGTCCATAGATCTGTTGCTTTGGGAGTCGATCTATAGCCCCTTGTTTCTAGCCTTCGTCAGCTTTTCAACGAATTTGAGGTTTTTGGCAAGTTCACCTCGTTCAGTGCTGTGCCAATCGCGCTGCCAGGTAAGCGGTACTACCGCTAGTGACCGGTACTACCATGTAGTACAGCGATGTACTACCACCGGTACTCACCGTTACTGCTGGTACTACCGCCATCGACCGTGCTCCCGCCTTTGACGCCTTCGTTGTCACGACCTTTTCCACCTCGCTTGTTTGTGTGTTTCGTGATTGTCGCCATTTTCACAACAGCTTCCGATCAACGCCATCCCGCTACCAACGACACCGCGACACTCGAACATCTCCCCCCACCAACGGTTGCAAGTCGTCAACAATACCAAAGGTATAACTTGCACCACCTTGACAACCCCATATCTTCCTTTGTGTGTATCTATCCTTTGAGAGCAACTCATTTTGTGTTTGTCTAAGCATTGTGCACTTGCCTTCGGAAAGTGAGAGTGTGAGGCCAAATACAAAAGCTAACATAGTAGCATAGCAAGGGAGAAAAAGGAAAAAGAATCAAAAAAAAAGAGAAAAGATACATAGTCTCCCAATACAAAGAGAATACCAAGCTTGTAAGCCAAGAAAGAGAGAATAAAGAGTGCTCCGCGGCAAGTGCACAAATCTATTGCT
The DNA here is from genome assembly GCA_030063025.1 of Avena longiglumis. Taxonomy (NCBI): domain Eukaryota; kingdom Viridiplantae; phylum Streptophyta; class Magnoliopsida; order Poales; family Poaceae; genus Avena; species Avena longiglumis. The sequence continues at coordinate 48,794,931 of CP125979.1, forward strand.
TACCCTCTTTTGGCAAACGAGTTGTGGTCTCTCCTTGTGTTGGCACGACACCCGAGCGTAGTCTTCGTTAGGACCTTTTGTGCTCATTTTCATAGTCGTATAACCTGCTTTTTCCACGTGTGTTTTCCGTGTTTTGTAGATCGATCCTTTTGCTTTTGATCCTTGGTTCTTTACCACGAGGACAATAACCTTTTGCTTGGATCGTTTCTTCGGTTTTCCACAACACTAACCTTCCACCAAAAGCCTTTGAGAGTTTCTTGCCATTTCACTTTGCACGCTCATTTGTGTGGCAATTGGTTTGATATAATCTCCAAGGTGAGGTCAAAGGCTAACTCTCCACACCCTTTCTCTCCATATACAACCATTGTTGGCTTTGCATCATGGATGTGCATGGAGAGCCATCCCAACCACCACCACCTCCGGAGGATGATAACCAATTCATGACAAGATGGGACCATTGGAAGGTCCGAGGAGAATTCAACTATCGCTAGAAGCTCTCGAGCGCGCCAAGATGAACAATTTAGCGAGGCCCGTGTGGAATTCAAGAACATCGACAACCGCTCAAGAAGTCTGGGCCAAATGCATGCCATGCAACACAACCTCGGTCATCAAAATGAAGCTCTTGGTCGCACTCGCCTCAACGGATGAGAAGCTTCAACACATCATTGATGGACTTGCAAGGACACGCTGCGAATCAAGCTCATCTCGGCACTCCTCAAGTGAATCAAGTGCACTCGCCACACGCTTCAAGGCACCGAGATGGATCCGTTCTTCACTCCATGAGCTCTTCGCAAGCGCACCATCTCCGCCATGCCGCAACGTCGAGCTACGATGGTGACCTCTCCGAAGACCTCCAAGGCGCCGGTTTAACCGCCACAACCAAGGGCACTTGTGATCCAACAAGAGCAACCTCGCATGGACCACCAAGGCCATCGCCGTCGACATGTACCTTCAACAACAAGTGAAGCCTCCGAAGAGGACGAACAACGTCATCATCGACATGAGCGTCCACGTCGCCAACATGATGGTCATGGCGAGCCTCCTCTACACCAAGAAGAAGAAGAAGAGCAGCCCATTGCGCATATGGCTCATCGTCCTCCTCGCCACAGGGCGCACGACAATGCTCCTCGGCATCAATAACGACAAGAACAAGAGCAAGCTCCCCAAGCTCGTCGTGAGGACCATCAACCTCCTCCTCGTCCTCACCCGCGACAACAAAACGAGCAAGCTCCCCAAGCTTGTCGTCAACAACAAGTTCCACCACCAAACGCGACACCTCAACAACCGCAAGAGCAACGCAACAATCACCAAGCAAGACATGAGAGCTCGGATGATGATGATGATGACCGCCCAAATCATGGCAACCGACGCAACCGGAACCGCAATGGAGAAGAAACGTTCGGCAAGCTCAAGTTCACCATGCCAAAGTTCACCGGTTCCAATGAGCCCGAGGAATATCTCTCTTGGGAACTCAAGGTCGACAAGATCTTCCGCATGCACAACTATAGCAATGAGAAGATGATGGCCATGGCATCCCTCGAGTTTGATGAGTATGCCAACCTTTGGTGGGAACAAGTCCAACTCGCTCGCGAAGCGAAGGAAGAGCCTCCAATTGCAACTTGGCAAGACATGAAGGCTCATATGCGATCCCGCTTTGTTCCTTCGCACTACACGCGTGACCTCTTCAACAAGCTTCAAACGCTTAGTCAAGGGACAAAGACCGTGGAAGAGTACTTCAAACAAATGGAGCTCAACATGATCCGTGCCAACATCGAAGAGCGAGATGAACAAACCATGGCACGCTTCCTCAATGGCTTGAACCATCCCATCAAGCGTATCACCGAGTTCCAAAAGTACAACAACATGGTTGAGCTTGTGCACATCGCATCCAAGGCCGAGCGCCAAGTGCAAGAGGACATCAAGTACAACAAGCCAAAGACGTACTTCACCTACAAGCAAGCGCCAACCACGACTCCAACAACACCAAGTGGAAGCTCCCCAAGTACAACCAAGCTTCCCTTCAAGCCAACTATTCCCCAAGGAAAACAGCCCCCAAGTGGCAAACACACAAGGGATGATCAACCATTCAATGGTGAATGCTACAAGTGTGGAGGCAAAGGGCACAAGTCCAATACATGTGGAAACAAGAAAGTTTTGTTCATCCATGACAACGGCGATGAAGAATACTTGAGTGAAGAAGAGTTTGATGCAAGGGTCAAGGAAGCCATGGCAAGGCAACACTTGGAAGAGGACCAAGAACTTCTTGTGTGTGAGCATGACGCAAGTCCATCGCTTGTGGTCACAAGGGTCTTGACTACCCAAGCCAATGAAAGTGAAGACCAACGCCGAACATCTTCCAAACTCGTGCTTGGCATCAATGGGAAATCCATCAAAGTTATCATCGATGGAGGGAGTTGCCACAACCTTGCACGGAATTGTGTGAGAAACTCAACCTCACCCTCTTTCCGCATAAACACCCCTACCATATCCAATGGCTAAGTGACCAAGGATCCGCTAAGATCAAGCACACCGTCTCGGTGACGTTCTCAATTGGGCACTACAAGGACACAATGAGTGTGACGTGGTCCCAATGACGGTTTGCCATATGTTGCTCGGAAGGCCGTGGCAATATGACAAGCGTGCTTTGCATAATGGTCACTCAAACACTTACACCTTCAAATGGCTTGATAAAACTTGTGTGTTGCAACCAATGACTCCTAGCCAAATAATAGCAGCGCACAATGCAAAGGCTTTAGCGAGGGCGCACACAACAACACCTTGTGAGAAGAGTGGTGAGCGAGAGAACCACACCATAGTGAGTGAGAGCTACAAGCCAAACTCGAGTGGAAAAACTAAGAGTGTTCTTCTTGCCACCAAAAGTGAGATGAGAGAAGTGCGAACAACCCATCCATCTTGCACTATGTCCTTGTATGCAAGGGACTAGCAAGGAACTAACGACTTGACAAATGTTCCTCCTTCTTTGATGGCTGTTTTGCAGAATTCCAAGATGTTTTTCCAAGAGCTTCCTCATGGCCTTCCTCCTCTTCGTGGAATAGAACACGCGATCGACCTCATACCCAAGCGCTACCAAACCGCGCCAGACGTACAAACCCGGAAGAGACAAAGGAGATCGAGGCCAAATCAACCAACTCGTCTTCAAAGGTTTGATCCAAGTAAGCACTAGCCCAAGCCGTTCCGTGATCCTAGTCCCGAAACGGATGATACGTTATGGTTATGCATGGATCGCCGTCCAATCAATGCTATCACCGTATGTTATCGACATCCTATACCGCGTCTTGATGACATGCTTGATGAGTTATGTGGAGCCACTATATTAAAATTGATCGTAGTGGCTACCATCAAATTCGCATGGCTGAAAGTGATGAGTGGAAATCGCCTTCAAGACCAAGCTTGGTCTCTATGAATGGTTGGTTATGCCTTTGGCTTATCCAATGCCCCATCTACCTTCATGCGCCTCATGAACCATATTTTGCGATCTCTCATTGGAAAGAGTGTAGTTTACTTTGATGACATTCTTGTCTATAGTAAGTCACTAGAGGAGCATGTTACTCATGTTAAGGAGGTCTTACAACTCCTTCGTCATGAAAAGCTTTATGCTAACCTCCCCAAGTGCACTTTTGCAAGAGACAAGCTGATTTTCCTTGGTTTTGTTGTGTCTTCTAATGGCATTGAAGTTGATGTCTCAAAAGTCAAGGACATACGAGATTGGCCCACCCCTACAAATGTTAGTGAACTTCGTAGTTTTCATGGGTTGGCTTGCTGTTACCGTTGCGTTGTGAAAGATTTTTCCACAATTGCTTGCCCCTCAACGAATTGACCAAGAAGAATGTCACGCTGCTTGGGGAAAAGCACAAAAAGGCTTTTGATGAGCTCAAAAGAGGCTCACCAAGCACCACTTCTTGCATTGCCGATTTCACAAAACCTTTGAGATTGAATGTGACGCTAGTGGTATTGGCATTGGTGGCGCCCTTATGCAAAATGGGCGTCCTATTGCTTACCATAGTGAGAAACTTGATGGCGCACGCCTCAATTATCCCATTTATGACAAAGAACTTTTGCCTTGGTTCGTGTTCTTCAAGTGTGGCAACACTATCTTTGGCCCAAAGAATTTATCATCCATTCCACCATGAGTCGTTGAAGTACCTTAAGGGCCAAGCCAACTTGAGTAAAAGGCACAAAGTGGGTTGAGTTTATGGAGTCTTTTCCTTACATTGTAAAATACAAGAAGGGCAAAGAAAATGTGGCGACGCCTTGTCTCAAAAACCACAAGCCTTCTTACGACTCAAGTCAATGTTTTGGGTCTTGAGGACATCAAATCTTGTACGTCCATTCTTTCTTTGGACCAATATTTGCACAATGTTCAATAGACAAAGGGATTGATGATTTCTATTTGCATAAGGGTTTTCTTTTCAAACAAAACAAGCTTTGCATTCAAATCGCTCTCTCCAACTTTTGCTTCTTCAAGAGTCCCATGGTGGAGGCCTTATGGGTCACTTTGGCCGTGACAAGACATATGACATGCTCTCCACTCACTACTTTTGGCCAAAGATGAAGCGCGACGTGGAGCGCCACGTTCAACGATGCACTACATGTATCCAAGCTAAGTCTAAGTCCAACCCCTTTGGTCTTTATCTGCCATTTCCTATTCCTCATGCGCCTTGGTCGGACATTAGCATGGACTTTGTATTAGGCTTGCCTAGATCTAAACATGGTCACGATTCCATATTTGTAGTCGTGGATCGCTTTTCAAAAATGGCACATTTCATTCCGTGCCATAAGACCGATGATGCTTCACATGTAGCAAATTTGTTTTTCAGGGAAATAATTTGGCTACACGGTATTAAGAACAATCGCTCCGACCGGACGTAAAATTCATGAGCTACTTCGAAGACCTCATGGCCAAGCTCGCATCAAGCTCCTCTTCTCGTCTCGCCATCCTCAAACCGATGGACAAACCGAGGTAGTCAATCGTCTTGGCACACTTCTCGTGTTGATAAAGAAGAACCTTAGAGACTGGGAGGAATGCATTCCACACGTCGAGTTCGCCTACAACCGCGCCAAGCACTCCACCACCATGAGGAGCCCGTTCATGATCGTCTATGGCTTCGAGCCTCTCACCGCGCTCGATATCCTTCCACTTCCACTTCATGAACGTGCCAATATGGACGTTGTCAAGCGTGCCCAAGCAATGATGAAACTCCATGAAGACACACGAGCTACTATCGAACAACAAGTCCTTCGCCAAGCATCAAGGCTAAACAAGACCAAGAAAGAGATGATCTTTGATGAGGGCGACCTTGTATGGATACACTTGAGTAAAGACCGCTTCCCCAAGGAACGCGACTCCAAGCTAAAGCCACGAGGCAATGGACCATTCAAGGTGATAAAGAGGATAAACAACAACGCCTATGTGATCGATAATACCAACATCGAAGTATCTTGTGAGCTCGACATTCAATGTCAAGGATCTCTCACCCTACCATGGCGAAGAGGAAGTTGTGACGGTTGACGAGTCGAGGACGACTCTTTCCCAAGGGGGGGAGCTGATGCAGCCCGTCCTTCGACCGCTACTACATCTACTCCCACGAGCTACCCAAGTGGACCCATGACTCGCGCCCGAGCCAAACTCCTTCAAACTAAGGTGAACTCGCTCCTCTCCTTGTGTGACTTCGACACCCCCTTGGATGGCTTGCTACTTCACACAAACTCTGCATCATCAGTACTAAGAAGCCACCAGACGCAAGCGGTACTACTGTTGGGACGACCGTACTACCGCCCAAGCTACCGCCTCCTCCTCCTACCACTCGCCACAGAAGTGTAGGGGTTCGTAGCATGGAAAACAAAAATTTTCTATCGTGATACAAACAAACAAGCCAAGATCTATCTACTAGATTGTAGCAACGAGTCGATAGAGGAACTCACCCTCGAAGATTCCAAAGTGGTTAACGAGAGCGGATTCTCGGGTGATGTAGTCGCACACTTCCGATCTCAAGATCGCAGACGATCCTTCCGCGCCATCCCGAGCGCCCCCAATGGTCACACGCTCGACTGAAAGACCTTCCTCTCCTTGTTCCAGAAAATGGGAGGTTGTAGCACTCTCCTCGATTCCAAGAAGACAACCATGTAGTACCGAAGTAGAGGGAGATCCCGCAGGCTTCGCTTAAGCCGCGAGTATGGTGGAGCTTATGAGAGAGAGGATTAGTGGCTATTAATTAGACACACCAATTAGAGGGCTCTAAACCAATTAGAAGGCTCTAAACTGTTGGCTAAAGCAATTAGAAGCTCTAAACCAAAACAGCTCTAAACCGGAGATCTAGAGTAGAAAGTAAGCGCCTATGGAGGAGCCCTGCCTCCTTTATGGGAGGGAGGTCCTCAGGCCAGGAGGGAGGAGTCCTCCCCAAGTCGGCCTTGGCTGGCGCCACTGGAGGAGTCCTACCTCCTCCAAAGTTGGTTCCAACTCCTCTTGCTTGTTTCCCACAGCTTGTTTTGGCTTGACTTTCAAATCGACATTTGACTTTTCTGCTTTAGGATTCAATTTAATCCTTTATTTGGGACAGCAATAACACTTAGTACATGATGCAATCATTCAATGATCAATGACACATTCATGTACCTTCCCCTGAGTGCTTGGACAATCCGAACCTTCTAGAACATTCCCGATGAAAACACCTAATCATTCCCGAACTCAAACGGACTTTCCTTATATGAATCTTATTCTCGGACCATTCCGGATCACCGTGATATCCGGATCCCATCCGAGACCAACAACATTCGGTCTCTTTCTCATAATACCATAACTACTCAAACAACGTCAATCCTTATGTGTCTCCTACGGTTCGTGAATTATGCGGACATGATCGAGACACTTCTCCTAACAATAACCAATAGAGGAATCTGAAATTCATATGGCTACATATTTCTACGATTTTGCGATCGAATGAACCACTTACATACGATACCAATTTCCTTTGTCTCACGATATGTTACTTACCCAAGGTTATGATCGCTTGTGATCTCCATACCTAGTTCAACCTTGTTACCGATAAGTACTCTTTTCTCGCTCCTGATATGTGATCCCTTGTGACCAAGTCACATGCTTGCAAGCTAATTGGATGACATTCCACCGAGAGGGCCCAGAGTATATCTATCCATGTGGATGGACAAATCCCACTCTTGATCCATGTGTCTCAACCAATACCTTCCTAACACTCAATGCCACTTTTATAACCACCCGCACGGTGGTGTTTGATGTCATCAAAGCATCCATCCAAGAAAGGTGATATGCATGATCTCATGGTCAAGGAATTAGGTTACTATGTATAAGAAAGCATATAGCAATTGAACTAATGAAATGACTTGATCTTTATGCTACGCTTATCTATAGGAGTATGTCCACCATATCATTCTCCTAACGATATGATCTTGTTGATAACATCTCAATGTTCATGATAGGGAAACCACAATCATTAATCAACCAAGCTAGTGAAGTATAGAGGCTATACTAGGGACTTCAAATTAAGTTTACAAATCACACAAGTATCAATGGTTTCCTTGTCAATACTATTATAGCATGAATGTAAACATTTATCATAAACACAAAGATATAATAATAACTACATTTATTATTGCCTCTAGGGCATATCTCCAACAGCCTCCCACTTGCACTAGAGTCATCTAATCTAGATTACATGGTAATATACAACACCCATGGCAGTTTGGTGTTGGTCATGTTTTGCCCTGGAGAGGTTTAGTCAACGGATCCGCCACATTCAGATCTGTGTGTACTTTGCAAATCTTTATATCCCCATCCCGGATATGTTCTCGAATAGCGTGAAAACGCAGCTTGATATGCTTCTTGTGTGACCTTGGTTCTTGCGCATTGGCTATGGCGCCCATGTTATCACAAGAGATAGACATTGGGTCCAACGCACTTGGAACCACACCCAGCTCAGAATGAACTCTTTCATCCATATCGCTTCTTGAAGCCTCAAGCGACCATGTATTCCGATTCATTGAAGATCTCGCCACAACGCTTTGCTTTGCACCTCCATAATCACACCATTCAAAATAAATACGTATCCGATTGTGATTTAGAATCATCCGGATCGGTGTTCCAACTAGCATCGGTAACCATTAACAACGATGTTCATCACCTCCATAAGAAAGAACCATATCCTTAGTTCTTCTCAAGTACTTAAGGATGTTTTTGATCACGTCCAATGATCCACTCGATCACTTTGATATCTCGCTAGTTAAACTAACAAGATATGCAATGTCGGGTCTAGTACATAGCATGGCATACATTAGAGATCCTATGGTGAGGCATAGGAGTTTTACTCATCCTTTCTCTATCTTCGCCGATGTCGGACTTTGAGTTTTACTCAAGGTCGATTAGCAACATGGGCAAGAACCCTTTCTTGCTTTCCTCCATTCCAAATCTCTTTAGAACTTTGTCCAAATATGTACTTTGTGACAATGATATTTGGCGTTTCGATCTATCTCTATAAATCTTTATGCCTAATATGTAAGCTGCTTCGCCAAGATCCTTCATTGAAAAACTATTATTCAAATATTCCTTGACACTATTAAGAAGGTCTACATCATTCCAATCAACAATATGTCATCCACATATAGTATTAAGAATGCTACAGAGCTCCCACTCACTTTCTTGTAAATACAAGCTTCTCCATAAGTTTGTATAAAACCAAAACTTTTGATTACCTTATCAAAACGTTGATTCCAACTTCGGGATGCTTGCTTCAATCCATAGATGGACCGTTGAAGTTTGCATACCTTGTTAGCACCTTTAGGATCGACAAACCTTTGGGTTGCATCATATACAACTCTTCATCAATGTCTCCATTGAGGAATGCTGTTGACATCCATCCGCCATATCTCATAATCATAATATGCAGCGATTGCTAACATAATCCTCACAGACTTTAGCTTCGCCATCGTGAGAAAGTCTCATCGTAGTCAACTCCTTGAATTTGTCGAAACCCTTTATGCATAAGTCGAGCTTTATAGATGAATATTACCATCAAGATCTGCTTTCTTCTTGAAAATCCATTTGTTCTCGATGTTCTTCCGCCATCCGAAGTCCACCAAAGTCCATACTTGGTTTTCGTACATGGATCCAATCTCGATTTCATGGCTTCTTGCCATTTATTGGAATCGCTCATCATCGCTTCCTCATATGTCTCGGGTCATCGGTGTTGTCCATCACCATGACATTCATAACGGAATCATACCAACTGGAGTGGTACGAGTTCTCGTTGATCTCCGAGGCTCAGAGCAACTTCAACCAAGTTTCATGATCATCATCATTAGCTTCCTCCCTTATTGGTGCAGCACCACAGAACTTCTTCCGGGTATGCGCTACTCGCAATTTCAAGAGAAGGTTCAACAACCTCGCCGAGTTCTACTTTCCTTCCATACTTCTTTCGAGAGAAATTCCTTCTCTAGAAAGGATCCATTCTTAGCAACGAATGTTTTGCCTTCGATCTATGATAGAAGGTATACCCAATAGTTTCCTTCGTATCCTATGAAGACGATTTTTCCGCTTTGGGTTCAAGCTTGTCCGTTTGTAACTTTTACATAGGCTTCAGATCCCCAAACTTTAAGGAACGACAATTTAGGTTTCTTCCCAAACCATAATTCATACGGTGTCGTTTCAACGGATTTAGACGGTGCCCTATTTAAAGTGAATGCGGTGTTTCTAATGCATAACCCCAAAATGATAGCGGTAACTGTAAGTGACATCATAGAACCAACCATATCTAAGAGAGTTCGACACGACGCTCGATACACCATTACGCTGTGGTGTTCCCTGCGTGTCAATTGTGAAAGTATTCCGCACTTCTTTAAATGCTCGCCAAACTCGTGAATTTAGATATTCACCTCCACGATCGTAACGTAGAAATTTAATCTTCTTGTTACGTTGATTCTCTACCTCACTTTGAAACTCCTTAAACTTCTCGAAAGTTTCGGACTTATGTTTCATGAAATAGATATACCCATATCTACTCAAGTCATCCGTGAAGGTAAGAACATAACGATAACCATCACATGATGCTACACTCATTGGACCACACATCGGTATGTATGATTTCCAATAAGTCCGTAGCTCGCCCATCATACCGTAAATGGAGTCTTAGTCATTTTTCCCATCGACATGCTTCAGATCTTTCAAGTGATTCAAAATCAAGTGATTCAAGAAGTCCATCGGAATGGAGTTTCTTCATACGTTTCAATTCGATGTGACCAAGACGACAAATACATATAGGTCGAATTATCGCTGATTTCAAACGGGTAGCCTCAATGTTGTTGATATGTGTATTTCCACTATCGAGATTCAATAAGAATAGACCATCTATCAAAGGTGCATGTGCGTAAAACATATTACTCATATAAATCGAACAACCATTATTCTCTGACTTAAATAGTAAACCGCCTCGCAATAAACAAGATCCTGATATAATGTTCATGCTCAACGCAGGCACTAAATAACAATTATTTAAGTATAAAACTAATCCCGATGGTAGATGAAGAGGTAGTGTGCCGCGATCACATCAACCTTTGATCCGCTTTCCCACGCCGCATCGTCACCTCGTTCTTCGCTAGCTTCCGCTTATTCTAAGACCGCTTCGAGTTACAAATATGAGCAACCAACCAAGATCAAATACCCGTGCACTACTACGAGTACTAGTGAGATACACATCAATAACATGTATATCGATATACCTTTCTTCTTGATGTTGCCGCTCAGATCCGCCAAGTACTTTGGGCAATTCCGCTCCAAAGGACCTTCTCCCTTGCAAGAAAAGCACTCTGGGCCAGGCTTAGGTCCAGCCTTGGTCTTCTTCGCTACGTGGTAGCTTTCTTACCACCCTTCTTGAAGTGTCCTTTGCTTAGACTTGCCTTTCTTGAATTTGGTGGTCTTATTGACCAACAACACTTGGTGCTCTTTCTTGATCTCCACTTCTGCAGATTTCAACATGGCAAAGAGTTCGCAACGCCTTGTTCATGTTCGCATGTTGTAGTTCATCACAAAGTTCTTGTAACTTGGTGGTAGTGATTGGAGGACACGGTAAATCCCCAAAGCATTAGGAATCACAATACCCAAGCTTTGAAGTTTGTTTGCATGCTGACATCTTAAGCACATGCTCACCGACGAGCTGCCTCTTCCATCTTGCGCTTAAAGAACTTTTCGAAGCCTCATAGCTTTCAATTGCCGCATGAGTCTCAAAAATCAATTTGAGATCCTCGACAATATCATATGGGTCCGACTCTTCAAACCTTTTCTCAAGTCTGATTCTAAACCATACAAGATAGCACATCACTATGGAGTACCGATTCTTCCGAGCGAGGTAAACGCTCTTTACTTCATCGGAGCATCACCAGTGGGTCACCTAGCGGTGCATCCAAAGACATAGGTCAAATTACCACCGTGAGGACAATCTCAAATTATGGAACCAATCCGCAAGTTGCTTCCATTGTTTTTCAACTTTTCTTCTCTAGGAACGCATTAAAATTGATGGTAGGGCTGCCATTGATCTACAACATATTTGCAATAGTTTAGACTAAGTTTATGACAAATTGAGTTCAAATTAATTAATGAAATTAAACTAGGTGAACTCCCACCAAAACAATATCCCTCACATTGTTTTAGTGATCACACTAACCAAATCCACCACATCAACACCGATCATCACGAGAGTTGATATAGTTTCAATGGCGAACAATCATCATGTTCATCATATCTACTATACGATTCATGCTTTACCTTTCGGCAATCCGTGTTCCGAGACCATGTCTACATGCTAGGCTCGCCAAGATCAAACCTTAGTTTCGCATGAGCAAATCTGGCTTGCTCACGCTAGTATACACTTGCAGAATCTAGAACACCATCATCACGTGGTGCTTCAAACAACAAGCTTTAGCAACGGTGCTAACTAAGGGTGAACACTTTATGATTTGAAATTGATGTATGAGGGATCATCTTATAATGCTACCGCTGCCTACTAAGCAATACAAGATGCATAAAGGATTAACATCACATGCAATTCAATATATATGTGATATGATATGGTTTTTCTTCGCGCCTCCGATCTCCATCTTCAAGCACCGAACATGATCTCCATCATCACCGCATTGCATCAAGGTCAATGACGCTTCTCCATGGTTGTCGCCCACCGCTTCAACTATTACAACTACTTGAATAGACACGGTCTTAACATAAATTAAAGACAACCATATATTCTCGCCGGTTGTCGACTTACAATAAGGAACATTGCATACATCGAATATAATCACAATCATGGCCATATCACATCATCAGACACCCCCGCAAAACAAAGTTAGACGCTTCTACTTTCTTTTGCATATTTTACGTGGTTTGGGGCTTTCAATAAGTGTCGCTCTAACTTACGAACAAGAACCACAACATTGATACTAGCATTGTTGATCACCCGTTGTAAATTGGATCTTAACTATGCTAGGAGAAACATGCACCGCAAAGCCACTTATGCAATACAAGTTACATGTCAAGCGTGGAGCAAGTCTCATGAACGATGTCATGTAAGGTTAGCCCGGCCGCTTCATCCCAACATACCGCAAGATGCAAAGTACACAAAAAGCAATCTACAATAAAGCATCAATGCCCACAATGACCATTGTGTTCTACTCGCAATGATCTACATATAGACACGGCTCGATACCATCGTAGGGGTTCGAGCATGGAAAACAAAATTTCTATCGTGACAAACAAACAAGCCAAGATCTATCTACTAGATTGTAGCAACGAAGTCGATAGAGGAACTCACCTCAAGATTCCAAAGTGGTTAACGAGCGGATTCGTGGGTGATGTAGTCAGACACTTCCGATCTCAAGATCGCAGAGACGATCCTTCCGCGCCACTGCCCGCAGCTCCCGCAATGGGTCACACGCCTCTACTGACGAAGACCTTCCTCTCCTTGTTCCAAAGAAAATGGAGGTTGTAGACTCTCCTCATGATTCCTGCAAGACAACGGCAGTACCTAAGTAGAGGGAGATCCCATGCAGGCTTCTTGTCAAAGTAGTATGGTGGAGCTTATGAGAGAGGATTAGTGGCCTATTAATTAGACACACCAATTAGAGGGCTCTAAACCAATTAGAAGGCTCTAAACTGTTAAAAGCAATTAGAAGCTCTAAACCAAAACAGCTCTAAACCGAGATCTAGAGTAGAAAGTAAAGCGCCTATGGGAGGAGCCCCGCCTCCTTTTATGGGAGGGAGGTCCTGGCGCCAGGGAGGGAGGAGTCCTCCCAAGTCGGCCTTGGCTGGGCGGCTGGAGGAGTCCTACTCCTCCGTGTTGGTTCCAACCTCTTGCTTGTTTCCCATGCTTGTTTTGGCTTGACTTTCAAACCGACATTTGACTTTTCTGCTTTAGGATTCAATTTAATCCTTTATTTGGGACAGCAATAACACTTAGTACATGATGCAATCATTCAATGATCAATGACACATTCATGTACCCTTCCGAGTGCTTGGACAATCCGAACCTTCTAGAACATTCCCGATGAAAACACCTAATCATTCCCTAACTCAAACGGACTTTCCTTATATGAATCTTATTCTCCTGACCATTCCGGATCACCTCGTGATATCCCGGATCCCATCCGAGACTCAACAACATTCGGTCTCTTTCATAATACCATAACTACTCAAACAACGCCAATCCTTAAGTGTGTCTCCCTACGGTTCGTGGAATTATGCGGACATGATCGAGACACTTCTCAACAATAACCAATAGAGGAACTGGAAATTCATATGGCTCCCACATATTTCTACGATTACTTACATCGAATGAACCACTTACATACGATACCAATTTCCCTTTGTCTCACGATATGTTACTTACCCAAGGTTATGATCGCTTGTGATCTCTCGCATACCTAGTTCAACCTGTTACCGATAAGTACTCTTTCTCGCTCCCTGATATGTGATCCCTTGTGACCAAGTCACATGCTTGCAAGCTAATTGGATGACATTCCACCGAGAGGGCCCAGAGTATATCTATCCGCCATGTGGATGGACAAATCCCACTCTTGATCCATGTGTCAACCAATACCTTCCAACACTCAATGCCACTTTTATAACCACCCGCCACGGTGTGGTGTTTGATGTCATCAAAGCATCCATCCAAAAGGTGATATGCATGATCTCATGGTCAAGGAATTAGGTTACTATGTATAAGAAAGCATATAGCAATTGAACTAATGAAATGACTTTATCTTTTGGCTACGCTTATCTATAGGAGTATGTCCACCATATCATTCTCCTAACGATATGATCTTGTTGTTGATAACATCTCAATGTTCATGATAGGAAACCACAATCATTAATCAACCAACAAGCTAGTGAAGTATAGAGGCTATACTAGGACTTCAAATTAAGTTTACAAATCACACAAGTATCAATGGTTTACTTGTCAATACTATTATAGCATGAATGTAAACATTTATCATAAACACAAAGATATAATAATAACTACATTTATTATTGCCTCTAGGGCATATCTCCAACAGAAGCACTACTCCACGCCTGTGCAAGCGCGGTACTACCGGTCCTCAATCAGGTACTATTTGCATTACCGCCTCCTACTACCGCCATCGACGCCCGACGGAAGCTCAGCCCTCAAGCAGACTACTTCTCGGAGCGGGTACTAATTTCACTGGCAGAGCCATTGCTGCCGGACCGGTACTACCCGGTCCTCGACCTCGATCACCTAAGTTAGGCCTGCCTTGTAACCCCACCTATCATTTATCTCTTCATTCAAACTACTCCCTGCTTTTGTGGCTGGACTATATAGCCCCACCCCTATTGTAAACGGAGACTTGGATAATAATAGATATTAAGGAAACCCTTTGAGGACTTATATCTATTGGTCTCATGCTCCTACCAAGGAGCACCGGATTATCCACCCACCTCTTGAATCTTGCTTAAGTCCTGTTGTACAAGGCCTTGGGTTCTCGTTGTCTCGCCTCAAGTCGGCAAGATCTCACCAAGCACCTCATCCCCGTTGTTGGCGCGTGAGAGCGAGCCGCCCAAACACGATCCTAGGGATTATGTTGGACCGGGTTGCCACCCCGTGAGGAGTAGGCGCAGTATCGTTTTGGTGTGTGTGCTCGTGGTTTTCATCGCTTCATCGATTTCATCCCCACCACCTCGCTCTTGTTTCTCGTGGAATTCAGGAAAGATCGGCCAACCCTAGGTTACCCCATAACAGGTAGGTAATCGGAAGTCCGCGAGCCATAATTCAGCCCATCCGCGATCCGACGCCTCCTCGTGATACCCCGTAACCATCACCTCACTCTTGTCAAAGTTGATCGTCAACCCCGACATGGCTTCAAGCAGGAAGGTGAACTTGTGAATGATGTCCTGGTCTCAACCTCGCACCATGATCATGGTGTCATCCGCATATCAAGGTGGGAGATCCCACCCCTGATCGTGCCCCACCACGGAGATGTGCCCCAGCGTTGGGCCCTATCCAAAATCTCCGCCAGTATGCCCACCGCGTTAAACAATATAGGGGAGATCGGGTCCTCGCTAACCCCTCAGCAGGGACTAAAGTAAGGACCGATCTCCCTTATGTTGATCGCCGAGCCACTCTCTGAATCGCATGATCCAGCAGATAGATCATGCGGTCATCCCCCTCCTCTCCAGACGAGACGCAAGAAGGCCCGCCTAAGCGATCATAGGCCTTCGAAAGTCCAACTTCAGAATACTTTCGACGTGCATCTTAACTCTCATGAATAATTTCATGAAGTGCCGTGACATCGTTATGAATGAGGCTTCCTTGAGGAAAGCGAATCGAGAGGATGGTGAGGCGCCCATCACCGAGCAGACGTAATGGCACAAACCTTGGGCGAACAGCGCTGAATGACATTAATCACCGTGATCGGTCGAATCAAGGATATCCGTATTCTACAACCTTGGGGATCAGGTGATCACGCCAAGGTTCGGTCGGGACATCACTGTGGTACCCGTGAAAACTCCTGAAGAGCATGATCAAAGGCTGTAACTGAGCCCAAAAAGCCTGGAAGAAACACACCGAGAGACCGTCAGGCCCCGGTGCCGAGCTAGACTTCATGGACTTCAGAGTAGCCTCTACCTCCCCTCCTAGGAAGGGGAGAGTGAGATCATTCTCCCTGGGAGAGACAAGCGCCACCCGCCCGCACCCGCCTGTGGTCAGCGCCACGAGACTCCCGATCATGGGCGAGGCCGAGAAAAGGCCCTAGAAGGCGAATATGGGAGAGCACCGAGGTGACTCTAGCAGCGAATCCCTCCCAGAGGCAAGGGATCGAGCACTTCCTCCTACCATTGGCAATGGCATGGAAGTAAGCCGTGTTCGATTCCCCCGACCGCCCAGTTCTGCGACTCATGGCGCCAGAAAGCCTCCTCTCCCTTGTATATTTCAAATGGAAGCCTCAAGGAGTACCTAGGACCAGCTCCCATGAGAGGCCATGAAGATCGGCCTCCCAGTCCAGGGCCTGGATATCCCGCAGAATGGACTCCTTCTGATTCCTGAGGTCAGCCCCCAAATTCGCCCCCCAGCCTCGCATGAACTGACGAGATATTTTGGCATAGTGATGCCAGATATCCACCGCAAGATACCCCAGGGTAGAAGCGTCACGCCGTCTATAAAGGTTCGAACCGCATCCACAAATCCTGCTTCGCAGCCTGTAAGGATTCAAGTGGAAGTTCACCATGCGGCCCCTCCAGAGAGAGGAGAGGGGTATGGTTCAACCCAATCCTAGTGACCGCTCAGCGAGAAAAGAGGGAAGGCCACCTCCCAATCCACAGACACAAAGACACGATCGAGAACGCTGCGAATCGGGTTCAGCTGCTTATTTGACCAAGTATATCTAGCGCCCACACGCCGGATCTCGCGGAGAGCAAGCTCTACAATGGAGTCATTAAACATACACATCCTAGGGAGGTCCACGTTTGTCGAGCTCTTATCGTCAGCAGATCGGATCAGGTTAAAGTCCCCGGCGACCACCACAGGATAACCGTCTGCTCCACTTTCGATTTGAGCTCACGCAGAAGTCGGCGACCTCCTATGGTCCGTGGGGCCATAGATAATGATCACCTCCCATCTGAAGAGACTGTCATGGGTAAGCGCCATGCTCACAAAGAATTCCCCGTCCATATCATCAACCTCAAGGTATCCTCCTTCACCCCCCTGTGAGGTGTAGGGGTTCGTAGTATGGAAAACAAAAATTTTCTATCGCATACAAACAAACAAGCCAAGATCTATCTACTAGATTGTAGCAACAAGTCGATGGAATAACTTACCCTCAAGATTCCAAAGTGTTTAACGAGAGCGGATTCTCGTGGGTGATGTAGTCGTATTTTTCCGATCTCAAGATCGTAGACGATCCTTCCGGCCATCGCTCCAAGCGCCCCGTAGTCGGTCACACGTTCGGTACTGACGAAGACCTTCCTCTCCTTGTTCCAAAGAAAATGGAGGTTGTAGCACTCTCATGATTCCAAAGACAACGGCGTGGTACCTAAGTAGAGGGAGATCCCAGGCTTCGCCTAAGCCGCAAGTAGTATGGTGGAGCTTATGAGAGAGGCTATTAGTGGTCTAGTAATTAGACACACCAATTAGAAGGCTCTAAACCAATTAGAAGGCTCTAAACCACTGCTAAAGCAATTAGAAGCTCTAAACCAAAACGGCTCTAAACCGGAGATTTAGAGGTAGAAAGTTGTGTGTCTAGGAGGGGAGCCCCGCCTCCTTTTATGGGTGAGGCGCAGCAAGGGAGGAGTCCCTCCCCAAGTCGGCCTTGGTGGCGCCGGCTTGGGAGGAGACTCCTCCTCAAGTCGGTTCCAACTCCTCTTTCTTGTTTCCCATACGCTTGTTTTGGCCTTGACTTTCAAACTGACATTTGACTTTTCTGCTTTAGGATTCAATTTAATCCTTTATTTGGGACAGCAGAACACTTAGTACATGATGCAATCATTCCAATATGTAATGACACATTCATGTACCCTTCCCCGAGTGCCGGACAATCCGAACCTTCTAGAACATTCCCGATGAAAACACCTAATCATTCCCTAACTCCAAACGGACTTTCCTTATATGAATCTTATTCTCCTGACTATTCCTGATCACCTCGTGATATCCCGGATCCCATCCGAGACTCAACAACATTCGTCTCTTTCTCATAATACCATAACTACTCAAAACAACGTCAATCCTTAAGTGTGTCTCCCACGGTTCGTGAATTATGCGACATGATCGAGACATTCTCCTAACAATAACCAATAGAGGAATCTGAAATTCATATGGCTCCTACATATTTCTACGATTACTTTGTGATCGAATGAACCACTTACATACGATACCAATTTCCCTTTGTCTCACGATATGTTACTTATCCGAGGTTATGATCGCTATCTCTCGCATACCTAGTTCAACCTCACATCGATAAGTACTCTTTCTCGCTCCTGTGATATGTGATCCCTCAGACCAAGTCACATGCTTGCAAGCTAATTGGATGACATTCCACCGAGAGGGCCCAGAGTATATCTATCCGTCATGAGGATGGACAAATCCCACTCTTGATCCATGTGTTTCAACCAATACTTTCCAAACACTTAATGCCACCTTTATAGCCACCCGCCACGGTGGTGTTTGATGTCATCAAAGCATCCATCCGGTAAAGGTGATATGCATGATCTCATGGTCGAAGGAATTAGGTTACTATGTATCAGAAAGCATATAGCAATTGAACTATTGAAATGACTTGATCTTTATGCTACGCTTATCTATAGGAGTATGTCCACCATATCATTCTCCTAACGATATGATCTTGTTGTTGATAACATCTCAATGTTCATGATAGGAAACCACAATCATTAATCAACCAACAAGCTAGCGAAGTATAGAGGCTAGACTAGGGACTTCAAATTAAGTTTATAAATCACACAAGTATCAATGTTTCCTTGTTAATACTATTATAGCATGAATGTAAACATTTATCATAAACACAAAGATATAATAATAACTACATTTATTATTGCCTCTAGGGCATATCTCCAGCCTCCCACTTGCACTAGAGTCATCTAATATAGATTACATGGTAATATACCGAACACCCATGGCGCTTTGGTGTTGGTCATGTTTTGTCCTCGGAGAGGTTTAGTCAACGGATCCGCCACATTCAGATATGTGTGTACTTTGCAAATCTTTATATCCCCATCCCGGATATGTTCTCGAATAGCGTGAAAACGCAGCTTGATATGCTTCACTTCTTGTGTGACCTTGGTTCTGCGCATTGGCTATGGCGCCCATGTTATCACAAGAGATAGACATTGGGTCCAACAGACTTGAACCACACCCAGCTCAGAATGAACTCTTTCATCCATATCGCTTGTGAAGCCTCCGGCAGCCATGTATTCCGATTCGCTTGAAGATCTCGCCACAACGCTTGCTTTGCACCTCCAGCTAATCACGCACCATTCAAAATAAATATCCAGATTGTGATTTAGAATCATCCGATCGGTGTTCCAACTAGCATCGTGTAACCATTAACAACGAGCCGCTCATCACCTCCATAAGAAAGAACCATATCCTTAGTTCTTCTCAAGTACTTAAGGATGTTTTTGATCATCCAATGATCCACTCGATCACTTTGATATCCGCTAGTTAAACTAATAAAGATATGCAATGTCGGGTCTAGTACATAGCATGGCATACATTAGAGATCCTATGGTCGAGGCATAGGAGTCTTACTCATCCTTTCTCTATCTTCCGCCGATGTCGGACTTTGATTTTTACTCAAGGTCGATAGCAATATGGGCAAGAACCCTTTCTTGCTTTCTTCCATTCCAAACTTCTTTAGAACTTTGTCCAAATATGTACTGTGACAATGATATTTGGCTTGATCTATCTCTATAAATCTTTATGCCTAATATGTAAGCTGCTTCGCCAAGATCCTTCATTGAAAAACTATTATTCAAATATTCCTTGACACTATTAAGAAGGTCTACATCATTCCCAATCAACAATATGTCATCCACATATAGTATTAAGAATGCTACAGAGCTCCCACTCACTTTCTTGTAAATACAAGCTTCTCCATAAGTTTGTATAAAACCAAAACTTTGATTACCTTATCAAAACGTTGATTCCAACTTCGGATGCTTGCTTCAATCCATAGATGGTCCGTTGAAGTTTGCATACCTTGTTAGCATCTTTAGGATCGACAAAACCTTTGGGTTGCATCATATACAACTCTTCATCAATGTCTCCATTGAGGAATGCCGTTTTGACATCCATCTGCCATAGCTCATAATCATAATATGCAGCATTACAACATAATCCTCACAGACTTTAGCTTCGCTATCGGTGAGAAAGTCTCATCGTAGTCAACTCCTTGAATTTGTCGAAACCCTTTTGCGACAAGTCGAGCTTTATAGATGAACATTACCATCAAGATCTGCTTTCTTCTTGAAAATCCATTTGTTCTCAACAGCCTTTCGCCATCCTAGAAGTCCACCAAAGTCCATACTTGGTTTTCATACATGGATCCAATCTCGGATTTCATGGCTTCTGCCATTTATTGGAATCTGGCTCATCATCGCTTCCTCATATGTCTCGGGTCATCGTGTTGTCCACCACCATGACATTCATAACGGAATCATACCAACTGGAGTGGTACGAAGTTCTCTGACCTCCGAGGCTCAGAGCAACTTCAACCAAGTTTCATGATCATCATCATTAGCTTCCTCTCTAATTGGTGCAGCACCACAGAACTTCTTCCGCGCCAAGGCTACTCGCAATTTCGAGAGAAGGTTCGACAACCTCGCCGAAGTTCTACTTTCCTTCCAAATACTTCTTTCGAGAGAAATTCTTCTAGAAAGGATCCATTCTTGGCAACGAAGATTTTGCCTTCGGATCTATGATAGAAGGTATACCCAATAGTTTCCTTCTGCATCCTATGAAGACGATTTTTCCGCTTTGGGTTCAAGCTTGTCCGTTGTAACTTCTTTACATAGGCTTCAGATCCCCAAACTTTAAGGAACGACAATTTAGGTTTCTTCCCAAACCATAATTCATACTGTCGCTTCAACGGATTTAGATGGTGCCCTATTTAAAGTGAATGCGGCTGTTTCTAATGCATAACCCCAAAATGATAGCGAATCAGTAAGTGACATCATAGAACTAACCATATCTAAGAGAGTTCGACACGACGCTCGACACACCATTATTTCGGTGGTGTTCCCATGTGTCAATTGTGAAAGTATTCCGCACTTCTTTAAATGCTCGCCAAACTCGTAACTTAGATATTCACCTCCACGATCGTAACGTAGAAATTTAATCTTCTTGTTACGCTGATTCTCTACCTCACTTTGAAACTCCTTAAACTTCTCGAAAGTTTCGGACTTATGTTTCATGAAATAGATATACCCATATCTACTCAAGTCATCCGTGAAGGTAAGAACATAACGATAACCACTCACATGATGCTACACTCATTGGACCACACACATCGGTATGTATGATTTCCAATAAGTCCGTAGCTCGCTCCATCATACCGTAAAATGGAGTCTTAGTCATTTTGCCCATCGACATGCTTCAGATCTTTCAAGTGATTCAAAATCAAGTGATTCAAGAAGTCCATCTAATGGAGTTTCTTCATACGCTTCACCCAATGTGACCAAGACGATTGCCACAAATAGGTCAATTATCGCTGATTTCAATCGCTTAGCTTCAATATTGTTGATATGTGTATTTCCACCATCGAGATTCATTAAGAATAGACCATCTATCAAAGGTGCATGTGCATAAAACATATTACTCATATAAATCGAACAACCATTATTCTCGACTTAAACAAGTAACCGCCTCGCAATAAACAAGATCCCGATATAATGTTCATGCTCAACGCAGCACCAAATAACAATTATTTAAGTATAAAACTAATCCCGATGGTAGATGAAGAGGTAGCGTCAATCACGATCACATCAACCTTTGATCCGCTTCCCACGCCGCATCGTCACCTCGCTCTTCGCTAGCTTCCGTATTCGCAAAGACCTGCTTCGAGTTACAAATATGAGCAACCTAACCAAAGATTAAATACCTGTGCACTACTTAGTACTAGTGAGATACACATCAATAACATGTATATCGATATACCTTTCTTCTTGATGTTGCTCTTCAAATCCGCCAAGTACTTTGGGAAATTCCGCCCAAAGGACCTACTCCCTTGCAGTAAAAACACTCAAGATGCTTAGGTCCAGCCTGGTCTTCTTCACGTGGTAGCTTTCTTACCACCTTTTTGAAGTGTCCTTTGCTTAGACTTGCCTTTCTTGAATTTGGTGGTCTTATTGACCAACAACACTTGGTGCTCTTTCTTGATCTCCACTTCGCATATTTCAACATGGCAAAGAGTTCGCAACGCCTTATTCATGTTCTCGCATGTTGTAGTTCATCACAAAGTTCTTGTAACTTGGTGGTAGTGATTGAGGACACGGTAAATCCCCAAAGCATTAGGAATCACAATACCCAAGCTTTGAAGTTTGTTTATGCCTGCACATCTTAAGAACATGCTCACCGACGGAGTCGCTTTCTTCCATCTTGCGCTTAAAGAACTTTTCGTAAGCTTCATAACTTTCAATTGCCGCATGAGTCTTAAAATCAATTTGAGATCCTCGATAATATCATATGGGTCTCAATCTCAAACCTTTTCTCAAGCTCCGATTCTACACCATACAAGATAGCATTAACCTAACTATGGAGTACCGATTCTTCCAGCGAGGTAAACATTCTTTACTTCATCGAAGCATTGGTCGCAGGGTCACCCAATGTGCATCCAAAGACATAGGTCAAATTACCAAATTGTGAGGACAATCCTCAAATTGCGGAACCAATCCGCCAAGTTGCTTCCATTGTTTTTCAACTTTTCTTTCTAGGAACGCATTAAAATTGATGGTAGGCTGCCATTGATCTACAAATATATTTGCAATAGTTTAGACTAAGTTTATGACAAATTGAGTTCAAATTAATTAATGTAATTAAACTAGGTGAACTCCCACTCAAAACAATATCCCTCACATTGTTTTAGTGATCACACCTAACCAAATCCACTACATCAACACCGATCATCACGAGAGTTGATATAATTTCAATGGCTAACAATCGTCATGTTCATCATATCTACTATATGATTCATGCTTTACCTTTCGGTGATCCGTGTTCCGAGACCATGTCCAGACATGCTAGGCTCGTTAAGATCAAACCTTAGTTTCGCATGAGCAACTGGCTTGCTCACGCTTGTATACACTTGCGGAATCTAACACACCCGATCATCACGTGGTGCTTCAAACAACAAGCTTTAGCAACGGTGCTAACTAAGGGTGAACACTTTATGATTTGAAATTCATGTGCATGAGGGATCATCTTATAATGCTACCGCTGCTACTAAGCAATACAAGATGCATAAAGGATTAACATCACATGCAATTCAATATATATGTGATATGATATGGTTTTCTTCTTTGTGCTCCGATCTCCATCTTCAAGCACTAACATGATCTCCATCATCACCGCATTGCATCAAGGTCAATGACGCTTCTCCATGGTTATCGCCCACCGCTTCAACTATTACAACTACTTTGAATAGACACGGGTCTTAACATAAATTAAAGACAACCATATGGCTTCTCGCGCTGCCGACTTACAATAAGGAACATTGCATACATCAAATATAATCACAATCATGGCCATATCACATCATCGACACCTCAAAAACAAAGTTAGACGCTTCTACTTTCTTTTGCATATTTTACGTGGTTTGGGGCTTTCAATAAGTGTCGCTCTAACTTAACAAGAACCACAACATTGATACTAGCATTGTTGATTACCCGTTGTAAATTGGATCTTAACTATGCTAGAGAAACAGCACCGCAGCCACTTATGCAATACAAGTTGCATGTCAAGCGGAGCAAGTCTCATGAACGATGTCATGTAAGGTTAGCCCGGCCGCTTCATCCCAACATACCGCAAGATGCAAAGTACACAAAAAGCAATCTACAATAAAGCATCAACGCCCACAATGACCATTGTGTTCTACTCAGGCAACAGATCTACATATAGACACGGCTCGATACATCAGGGTTCGAGTATGGAAAACAAAAATTTTCTATCGATACAAACAAACAAGCCAAGATCTATCTACTAGATTGTAGAAACAAGTCGATGGAATAACTTACCCTCAAGATTCCAAAGTGTTTAACGAGAGCGGATTCTCGGGTGATGTAGTCGCATTCTTCCGATCTCAAGATCGTAGACGATCCTTCCGGCCACATGCTCCCAAGAAGCGCCCCAGAGGGTCACACGCTGCATTGACGAAGACCTTCCTCTCCCTTGTTCCAAAGAAAATGAGGTTGTAGCACTTCTCGCGATTCCTAAAAGACAACGGCGTGGTACCTAAGTAGAGGGAGATCCCAGGCTTCTTAAGCTTCTCTTAAGCCGGTAGTATGGTGGAGCTATGAGAGAGGCTATTAGTGGTCTAGTAATTAGACACACCAATTAGAAGGCTCTAAACCAATTAGAAGGCTCTAAACCGGGCTAAAGCAATTAGAAGCTCTAAACCAAAACGGCTCTAAACCGAGATTTAGAGGTAGAAAGTTGTGTCTAGGAGGAGCCCCGCCTCCTTTTATGGGTGGAGGGCGCTGCTGGGAGGGGAGTCCTCCCCAAGTCGGCTTTGGGTGGTGCTGCTTGGGAGGAGACTCACCTCAAGTCGGTTCCCAACTCCTCTTTCTTGTTTCCCCATAGCTTGTTTTGGCGCTTGACTTTCAAACTGACATTTGACTTTTCTGTTTTAGGATTCAATTTAATCCTTTATTTGGGACAGCAGAACACTTAGTACATGATGCAATCATTCCAATATGTAATGACACATTCATGTACCCCTTCGAGTGCCGGGACAATCCGAACCTTCTAGAACATTCTCGATGAAAACACCTAATCATTCCCTAACTCAAACGGACTTTCCTTATATGAATCTTATTCTCCTGACTATTCCGATCACCTCGTGATATCCCGGATCCCATCCGAGACCAACAACATTCGCCTCTTTCTCATAATACCATAACTACTCAAAACAACGTCAATCCTTAAGTGTGTCTCCCCACTCGTGAATTATGCGACATGATCGAGACACTTCTCCAACAATAACCAATAGAGGAATCTGAAATTCATATGGCTCCTACATATTTCTACGACATTACTTTGCGATCGAATGAACCACTTACATACGATACCAATTTCCCTTTGTCTCACGATATGTTACTTATCCGAGGTTATGATCGTGCAGATCTCCGCATACCTAGTTCAACCTCACATCGATAAGTACTCTTTTCTCGCTCCGTGATATGTGATCCCTTGTGACCAAGTCACATGCTTGCAAGCTAATTGATGACATTCCACCGAGAGGGCCCAGAGTATATCTATCCGTCATGAGGATGGACAAATCCCACTTTTGATCCATGTGTTTCAAACCAATACTTTCCAAACACTTAATGCCACCTTTATAGCCACCCGCCACGGTGTGGTGTTTCATGTCATCAAAGCATCCATCCGTAAAGGTGATATGCATGATCTCATGGTCGTAAGGAATTAGGTTACTATGTATCGTAAAGCATATAGCAATTGAACTATTGAAATGACTTGATCTTTATGCTACGCTTTATCTATAGGAGTATGTCCACCATATCATTCTCCTAACGATATGATCTTGTTGTTGATAACATCTCAATGTTCATGATAGGAAACCACAATCATTAATCAACCAACAAGCTAGTAAGTATAGAGGCTATACTAGGGACTTCAAATTAAGTTTACAAATCACACAAGTATCAATG